>ML106995.1:79635-120117 GCA_003697995.1 Taxidea taxus jeffersonii
AAGGGGCACGTGTACCCGAATGTTTATAGCAGCAATGTCCACAATAGCCAAGTTATGGAAAGAACCTAGATGTCCATCAACAGATGAATGGATAAAGAAGAAGTGGTATATATATATACAATGGAATACTATGCAGCCATCAAAAGAAATGAAATCTTACCATTTGCGACGACATGGATGGAACTAGAGCGTATTATGCTTAGCGAAATAAGTCAACTGGAGAAAGATAACTATCACATGATCTCCCTGATATGAGGAAGTGGAGATGCAATGGGGGTGGGGGTTAAGGGGGTAGGAAAAGAAAAAATGAAACAAGATGGGATCGGGAGGGAGACAAGCCAAAAGAAACTCCTAATGTCATAAAACAAACTGAGGGGGGCGAGGGGGAGAGGGGTTGGGAGAGGGTGGGGGGGTACATCATATGTTTAAATAAAAAAGCTTAAAGAAAAAAAAATGAGTTTCTTAACTCAGAAGAAAAACTATGGGAAGAATGTTTTTTTACCTGGGGCAATTCCTCAAACTGATAAAAATGGCATATGGTGGTATTAGAAGGAAATATTTAAGGAGCTAAACTAACTCTGTTATATTCAGTCTTAGTTCTAGGACTCAAATATACACATTATTGAACACATACCAATCTCTTTTTAAATTTTTTTTATTTTTTATTAACATATAGTATATTATTAGCCCCAGGGGTACAGGTCTGTGAATCGCCAGGTTTACACACTTCACAGGACTCATCATAGCACATACCCTCCCCAATGTCCATAACCTCTCCACCCTCTCCCTAACCCCTTCCCCCCGGCAACCCTCAGTTTGTTTTGTGAGATTAAGGGTCTCTTATGGTGAACACATACCAATCTCATCTGGACAACTCAAATGTCTCTGTACAGTTTCCAGAACTGTTATATTTTGTAATCGTGGTGATTCACATGTTGAAATTATTTTCACTTTGGTGTATTCTTTTATTAAGTTCTGTCTTAAGAAATAGGATTCATCCAAAAATGGAGGACGTGACATGACTGATATGGCAGCTGCTCTAGTCCTTTTGTTCCTAGGTTAGAGGTTAGGATTTGGCTAATTGCCTTTTCCTACAACCTATGGATATGGCAAGTTTAAAGCATATATATGGAATGGTAAGTATAAGCATATATATGGAATGGTAAGTATAAAATTCATATAACATACATTAAGGTTTAAGATTTCATCTGAATACCTCTTCTACTGGGTCACTTTCTGGAGAACTGAGGATTTGGGGTTGAATTTAGGACTACAATGTTGAGTTAGTAGATAGTATTCTAGGAAGCAATGGAATTAGATTTATTCATGGAGAATATATTTAAATACATATACAATGCTTACAAAAAGGCAGAGTAAATGAAATGTTAGTCTGTCCTCCCAGACTTGAGGAAGAAACTGCTTGTTTGAATGCATCCTTGCTTACCTCTTTTGATTAGCAAGAATGAGGTGTGGGCATGCAGAAAAGACCTATGTTGAATTTAGGCCTATGTCAGATGAATAAAAAGATATTTTAATTAGCTGAACATGTCTAGGGTTTTTGCACTGGAGACAGGCTGAAGACTTATGAATAGATTGAGTATTCTCACAACTGAAGGAAACTAAACAAAAAAGAAAGAACTCTGCACATGACATATGATGAGAATACCTCCAATCACAAGGTTGAAATAGTGCTAAGTCATAAACTCCTGACAAGTTTCCCTAATTAAACACTGCATTGTTCTAAGTGCTGAGGAAAAGTTCACCTTGCAGAGGCAAAAGGAATAGCATGCAAGATATCAGACTCACCATGGCCAGTTGCACTAATCAAATTCAGATCAAAATGTAAAATTGAATCCCAAGCAAATGTGTACTATTTTGAAATATTTCATCTTATTCAGGGAAATCAATCAATTTGGAGGTAAGTAGATAGTGCCATTGAAATAAGAAGGTTGCAGATTCTTCTTAAAATACCCAACTATAATTTACATTAACATTTCTCCAAAAATATTTAACATTTTGTTTTCTAGGTTTAACATTTGATGGTTCACCCTGAAGAAAATGCCTTGATACTTCACTGGGAAAAATAAGGGACTGGTATCATCAATAAAGAAAATGTGTTTTCATCTTTGAGATACTTTGGAATATTCTAGTCATGTCTAAAAAATCTTTTGCTAGTCTTTTTTTTTTCTTTTTCTAAAAAATAAGTAAAGTAAGGATGCAAAATAATAATTCAGTAAGATCTAAGTTGGTTATAAAATGATACAGCATGGGATGATAAGACCAGATCATTCAAATGGAAAAAAAATCACACAGAAGTTTCTTAGCAAGATCCAGAGTGGCCATGCAAGTTAGAATGAAGAAATCCCTTGGAATGAACTGTTGTCACGCAGAAGAAATATGTCAACAACAAAAGAGCAAACTAGTGAAAAAAACCTGGCAAAAAAAGACGGGACGCCTGGGTGGCTCAGTTGGTTGGGCGGCTGCCTTCGGCTCAGGTCATGATCCCCGCGTCCTGGGATCGAGTCCCACATCGGGCTCCTTGCTCGGCAGGGAGCCTGCTTCTCCCTCTGCCTCTGCCTACCACTCTGTCTGCCTGTGCTTGCTCTCTCTCTCTCTGACAAAAAAAAAAAAAAAAAAACCTGGCAAAAATGGTATTTGACGTTACCATCACAAAGCCTAAAAAGGACTTCCATGATTAAAGCAATAATCATTCATTCTCTAGTGGCATGTTAGAGGTGATACTGTATTGTAGGAAAATTGATAAATTGTAGAGATGCAAATATTTATAAGTGTAATAAATTTATAGATATACTTTTAAAATTTTAGTTAAAAATGTTCTTAGAAAGTAATACTGTCCAAACGTCATTGCTCTTCAGATCTATCATTTTTTAAAAAAATACGTACTTTGGAGTTTTACCACAGGCCTAAGGACTCTGAGTTTTCCTGGGTGTAAGTTTGATTTTAAAAGTCTGTGATTTTGGGGTGCCTGGGTGACTCAGTGGGTTAAAGTCTCTGCCTTCGGCTCAGGTCATGATCCCAGGGTCCTGGGATCCAGCCCCGCATCGGGCTCTCTGCTCAGCATGGAGCCTGCTTCCTCCTCTCTCTCTACCTGCCTCTCTGCCTACTTGTGATCTCATTCTGTCAGATAAATAAATAAAATCTTTAAAAAAAAGTCTGTGATTTTAAATAAAACAACCAACAAATAAATAAATAAACAATAAAACAACTCTCTAAGGACCACTGTTCTTAGTCTCATTTCTTCTGTAGTTCCTTCTCTGTTTTCTCTTAAGTTTTATGTCTGTATATAGTTAGATTACCATGGTTTCTTGAAATGTTTTGCTCTGCATCTGATAAATCTGCTTTCACAATACTAGAAACTTAATCTCAGAAAGTACACTGCTGCTATCCAAGCCAAAAAAAAAAAAAAAAAATCCCAGAAAACAAAACAAAACAAAAACAAAAAAGAAAACTAAAGGATACTTTGGTGTTAGAGACACTTTGTTTCAATATATCTTGTATTTGTGACAAAAGATCGGGAGTAAGTTGCCCGCAGAAAGTGGTTTAGAAATATTTCAAGCCCTTCAGGAATATATTGTTTCAATTAATTTATTCATTTATATATTCTGCAAGATACATTGATCTTCTGAATTATGACAGGTGCTGTGGTATGTGCTGGGAATAGGGTAATTGACACTCCCTTCTCTTGCAGTTTTCAATATAGCTCTGTAGTGGGAGTGTCTTTTGTGTAGACATACGTTAAGATTTCTTTACATATCTCAAGAACGTTATGGTGGTTGTAGGTTTTTTGGCTTTTTGTTTTCCTAAACTGGACACTTATTGAAAGAGCAATATGTAGCCAGCTGTATCTAGACTGTATATTAGTTATAAGGTCTGTGATTTGGCTGACAGCAAAAGCAGCTCACACCAATGTTTGCTGCTCTGTGTAACAGCAGAAATCAGATTCCAGAGCAAGAAGACAACTCTTACAACTTAAGGCCAGCATTATCTATTTTGCCAGTGTTTTCTAGCAGTTATGACATTATAAAGCTTCCAGTATAAGCATATACATACTATAGAGTGCGCAGTAGGTATAAAATCTCTTCTGCATATGGTTGCTTTTGCTTTTTCTGTACCTGACTGCTCTTGTGTTTGTTTGTTTTACTCTCTTCATGATCAGCTCAGCAGACGGCATGTGATAAATTTGCTTTGGTAATTTGCTCTGATGAAAGACTGCAACAAGCCCACGAGATATGGTATATCTACAATGGGATATTACTCAGCATTAAAAAAGAATGAAATCCTGTCATTTACACCAACATGGATGGACCCACAGGGTTTAATACTAAGTGAAATAAGTCATCCAGAGAGAGACAAATACTATATGATTTCACTCATATGTGGATTTTAAGAAAAAAAAATGAACAAAAGAAGAAAAAAGACAACAACAACAACAAACTAGATTCAGATATAATCAACAAACTTGTGGTTCCCAGAGGAGAGGTTAGTGGGGGGAATGGATGAACTAGATAAAGAGAAATAAGAGTACATTTATCTTGAGGAGTACTAAGAAATTTATAGAATTGTTAAATCATCTTATCATACAGCTGAAACTAATAACACTTGAATATATTGTATACTCTATGCTGTCCCGGGGTCTAGAGCTGACTTACACAGAAATTCTGTTGCAGAAGATACTGGGGCTTCCTTTGGATAGAACAACCTGGCTTGGTGTTGATTTAGGTTACTGTTTCAAACTTGGACTGTTCGGCCATGATAACCTGACCTTGCCTCTGGGAAGGGTGAGCTGGGGTCATGTGCTTTGGTAATTTGCTATGATGTGCTATGGTAATTTGGTAATTTGCTATTCAGATGTAAACTACAATGTAAACACAATGATGTGCATGTAAGCTACCTCATACCGTGGCTTTGGCCCCTGTGTTATTTTCATTTTTTTTAAGATTTTGAATTATACTTGATTAATAAATTCGACTTGAATAATTTGAAAGCTATTATACTTGAATAATTAAAAAAAGCTATTTAAGACACTATGACATAAGACTGAAATATCCATCTATAGTGGAGAAATAAAATCGAATAAAATCAAGGGGGTGACATGATCAGATTTGGTTGGAGAATCAGTTTGGGAGCAACATAAAAAAAACCAGATTGGAGTAGAGGAGTAGGAAACTAAACTCAGTGGGATCATTTAGTGTCCATTTGATTGTCCAGGTGAGAAATAATGAAAATCTGTGGAGTTGGAGAGAAGGTTATCCAGAGTATATTTATGAGACAGATTTAACAGTTGTTAGGAAATAAAAGTATGGGGTAGGTGAATTTTTACAGAGAGGGACCGTTAATATCAAGGAGGGTTTCAGTTGTTCTCCTCTTCAGTAAAGAGGCAGGTGGAGAAGCCACTCACTGGGTAGAAGGGAAAGAGTTGATCCTGGGGAGAAAGTCAAATTCAATGTCAAGTTTGTAAAGTTTGTGACTTCTTATATGGCAACAATAGGATGCGTTCAGTAAGCACTTTATTAAACAAAACTCTCTCTCAGAAGAGAAGTCTGAGTAAGACATGCCCTTTTGGGAATTACCAGTGCACAGTAGAAATTAAAATCATAGGTGTAGCGGAAGGCAATAGAGAAAATTATATATGCTAAAAATAAACAAAGCCAAGGACAGAACCTTGGAGAAAGAGAACATGAACAAAGAGGAAGGTGTAAGAAGTAATTGTCAGGGATGGAAGCAGAAAACAAGAAAACCAGAAGAGACACTTGAATTCCTAACAAAAATTATTTTTACATCATACAGTTATATGTACTCTTTATGCAAGGATCCCTAAGCAGATGTACTTTGAAGTAACAATTAGACTAGAGGATACAACTGATAATTTTGTCAGTTAATTTCTTATGACAATGTGATTTCTACTGGAGATATTAAAAAATATAGGCAATCTCATAAAAAAAGGTATCTCTTGAAAATAAGACCAGAAACTAATAAAGCAAGAGAAAGAGTTTTGTTTTTTTTTTCCATTTCTCATTCTTGCTTTTCTTGCTCCATGAGCATCTGCTTCTCTCTTCCAACTCTGGTTTGTTTGATTTCCAATTCCCTTGGTGATAAATTACAAATGGTAGCTCTAGAGTTAATAGCTTCCTTTGTTTAAGGGCATCAAACCGATTGAGAAAATTTTGTCCAAATAAGACAACGGATGGGCTCACAAGTTCACCTGACAGCAGGTGCCTGCTGCAGCCTCATCAAAAATGCCAAATGGAGGTCATCCTTGTAGATGAACACAGATACTCGTTCCAACAGGCCTCCCAATAGAACTGAACTGCAAAGCAATATTCCTGGAGAACCTGAGTGCCTGGGCAGACAAAACTGTAGATGGGCACGATCATAAAGTAGTGAAAGGATAACAGGCAGTGCAATATTTGAAGACACAACTACTTTTAATCACCAAATCTATTTTATTCTTTATTTCAGATAGCAAGGAAATTGAAGACTGAGTATGGAGAGTTAAGACGATTTTGTCATCCAAATGTATCTGATGTTTGAGTTTTAGGTAAGAAATGGGAAGAAGGTAGAGAGCAAGGGATTTTGGAATTTATGCAAATTTAATCAGGTAATAGCATCTGGAGAACAAGGGTTTCCTTTATGTAAATATTGACACTAACGTGGAAACCAGCACAAATCTATGTCCTTTGAAAAAACCTGTCATGGGATATTTTCAAACTCATTGGTCACAAGATCCAATTAGAACCTCAAAATTATTGCTTAGCACATAACAGAAGTGTTTTATAGGTGTGTTTTTTTTTTTTTTTTAAAGATTTTATTTATTTATTTGTTAGAGAGAGAGAGAGAGCATGAGCACAGGCAGAGGCAGAGGGAGAAGCAGGCTCCCTGCCAAGCAAGGAGCCCGATGTGGGACTCGATCCCAGGACGCTGGGATCATGACCTGAGCCGAAGGCAGCTGCTTAACCAACTGAGCCACCCAGGCGTCCTTTATAGGTGTTTTTTAATTCATCACACAGCATTTTAAAAAGACATATACAGAGTGGTGGAGCTTTAATTCAATTAATTTTTATGGCTTTGAAGAGCTCTTTTTTGGCACTCTCTACTTATATTAACCATATTAAATATTAAAATAGTAATTTTAAATATATTTCTTAATTCACTTAAAGTGACACAGTAAACCTATGATACGGTAACATAATATTTTTATAATACAACTACTTTGGAAAATAGAAACCAATAGTAAAAACATAGGAACTGTTTTGATTTTTTTAAATTTCTTTAATGTTAGCTTTTAGAAGATAAAATGGCTTGTAATATCTGCCTACATTTAATATGTGACTCTATGTTGTGTTGGTTGAAGTTAATGAAGAAATATATGGTTGAAAAGACTTATATTGTTGGAAAAAGATTGACAGAGTACTTGAATGGCATTGAGAAAGTGAGAAATACAGCAATAGCTTTTTCAGATAAGTGTAAATATTTCTTATTTGATACCATACCAATAAGTTGTAGTAGAATCTTGTATCATATCAAGGGAGTATTCTAATAAATCCTGTCTTCTTTCTTGCACTCTCACTGCATAATTTACCCTTGATTGATTTTGCTACATCATCTCTGATCATTTGGAAAGCAAAGATTCATTGTTATGCACATTTTCCAAATGTTGTCACATTTTACTACGGAATGTGGAAAATTATTTTTGTGAATATCACTACAAATTTTACCAGAAAATAATTTAAGTATGAGCAAGTGTCAGAGCATCAAACCTTAACTTTCACTTAAAAGATCAAATCCCATCATTAGCCATAAATTCTGCCAGTTGCTTTCCTTAAAATGACAGGCTCACTTTGTTCTTTTGGGAGAAAACCCTGCCAGATACTCCAGTCTGAATAACCATTGATTGCTGGTCATTCTTTTAAGTGAGAATGATTTACCATTACAAAAAAAAAAAAAAAAAAAGCAGCTAGTTCAGCTAGCAACTCAATTGCACAGGTGCTTTTCCTCAAGACAACTCTTATATTTCAGTACATGACAGAAACACTTTAAGTGTACTTTCCATTTCATTACAAAAAATTTTAAAAAGCACATGGGCAGGAATAGAGATTTAGTATAATTAATGTTCTACCGCTTCATCAGTAGAAGTAAAACATTTTCTTCATGTGAGCATGTGGAAGTAAAAATTAAAAGGACTACTATCGTTTAGTAACATAATTTCAGTTCATGCTTTTTTCTCACCAATTCCTTTTCCACCATCAGTACAACCAGTGTCAAAAGGCAACGATGTCTTAGTATTATGATGAAAATAGTTTTGACCTTATGGAACCCTCTATACATCTCAGAGACACTCAGGAATCCACTGACTCCACTATGAAAACCACTGAAATATAATCTAGACAAGATGAGAATATTAAACACAGACAGAAGGCACCGAAGAAACATGTCAATGTCTTTTGCTCTTTATATACAGAATAAAATAAAGAGATGATATCTAGGTGAAAACTTATCTGAAGGCACAGTAATAGAAAACATGACTTCACTAGGTGCCTTTCAAGACTAAGATTGTTGTTTAATATAAAGATAAAAGCTAAGAGCTTTTTGAAAATGAAAATAAAACAGTTCAATGATAATATGCTCTGTGTGATCTTTATTCTATCATCCTGCTTTCATGACATTTAGTAATTCCAAATGTTTCCATGCTTCTCTGACTTCTCTATTCTTTTGAATGTACTGAGCATTCCTTACCTAGAACTGATATGATGTACCATTCATTACTGTCAAAGATACGTGGAAAACCTATTTGTACGACTTAGCCACGGCTCCCTTATCATCCCTTCAATATTATCATTCTCTCCAGTCCTTTCAAAATGTGTCAACTTTTGATCCTTCTCCACTCTATCCCTTATGTTGACCAAAATACTCAGTGACATTAAAATGTATTTTGAGGGACGCCTGGGTGGCTCCGTTGGTTAAGCGGCTGCCTTGGGCTCAGGTCATGATCCCAGTGTCCTGGGATCGAGTCCCACATCGGGCTCCTTGCTCAGCTGGGAGCCTGCTTCTCCCTCTGCCTCTGCCTGCCACTCTGTCTGCCTGTGCTCACTCTCTCTGACAAATAAATAAATAAAATCTTTAAAAAAATGTATTCTGAGAGCTTGAGAGCTCACAATAACCACGAACATTAAGCAGAGTCTAGTTTTACAAAGCACCTTGGCTGTGTAGATGTGCGTACTCAGCATACATATGTGCTTGTGTGCGGAGACTAGTCTGCTAGGTTTTCTGCCCACTATACACCTGTTTTGCTGTTATTTGTGTCTATAGGGCTTAGTTTACTTATAGAAATAGGAAAGGAGGGGGTAAAGAAGCATGAAAGAAGATGTTTAGTAATTTTTTTTTTTTACACATCTACTTTTTTCTGGTTACCCTCTATAACTATTTGACATTTTAAGTAGCTACTTGAGTCCTGGTTTTCCAGAGAAACAAAATCTAGAGCAAACTGCACACATATGTATGCACATACATGTACATGTACATATACATAGAGAGAAGGAAAGGGAGATTAAAAAATATTGGTTCACATGATTGGGCGGTTGGCAAGTCTGAGTCTGACATTTATGGCGCACATCAGGAGATTGGAAAGGCCACCAGTATTGGATACTGCATTGTGGCAGAATTTCTTCTCTGGAAAAATTCAACTTTTTGCTTTGAAGGCCTTCAACTGATTGTTTGAGGCCCACCTATGTTATTGAGGGTAATCTTAACTTAAAATTAACTGACTGCAGATGTTAATTAACCACATCCACAAAATACTTTCACAGCCACACTTAGTGTTTCATTAAATAACCAATGCTGTTGCCTTTTCAAATTGATGCATAAAACTAATCTTCACATCACCAAAGGGATGCATGCTACACAGAAGCTTCTCTTCCGCTCTATTTCCTGATTTTAGATATACCATCCAATTTAACTTTTTTCCCTTCAATTTCACTTTTTAATCAAGGACTGGACTTTATAATTGCACCTCAAGGGGAATACGATAGGGAAAATTTTGGTTCATGGATTGTTTGGATTATTTTCAGAAAGAGGGTTTGAACTGTCAAAATTCTATCTCACATTAGGCCGTGGAGAGATTAAATCATAAATTGCAGTCCTCACGGTACCTTGTACTGCTCAGATACAGTTATAATGAACCCCCCTCCAGGGTATTGGCATAATTTCATTGAACAACTGTTTTATTTTAGTAAATAGAGGGAAGGGAGCCCAGCTGGAGACATTCCTGGATAGGGAGAGTGAGGAGCCAAGCAAAATAGAACAGCAAAGAACTTTATGTTGTGTTACTAATAATCATTTATTCGCTATCCTTTCTCGCTCTTGCAGGAGTTCTCTGCCTAGTTTCTTTTTATTCTTAATCCCTGAAAACGTCCCATTTCTGGCTGACACACTTTTCTTCCTCTGGGAAACAAAATACCTCTTAAAAATCTGTCTGGAAATCTCACGCTTGCTTTCCTGGCTAGACTTGGCTTTGTTTTGCGTTCTGCTCTCTCCACCGACACTCAAACCTCATGAAGATCACAACTGCTGTATTTGGAGCCACAAAGAGTTTTGAAGTACTTGTTGTTTTGTTTTGTTTTAGAAAGTAAATGATTTATGATGTGTAATATTAAAACTTTATTTATTTTTTTTTTTGGTTACCAAGTAACAGAGGAAAACATTAATGACCAGTGCAAATTTCACATTAATTTGGACAAACCACTCATAAGTCATAAATCAGTACTTTGAACACAATATATTATCACGAAATGTCTGGATACCACACCTAACAAGAGAAATTAAGTTATTCTAATTGTGTAAATTGTTAAATCACACACACTAAATTGATTGTACCTGTAAAGATATTGAATTTTAATATAATAATAATGCTAAATTATGTTCTAAAAGTAGTGATTGTGGTTCAAGGCCATAGATACCATAAGTTAAACCAATTGTAGTACAACTGGATAGTTTTTATAAAATAGAAAATGGAGCTTGTTAGTCACTCAAAATTTCCAATAACTTGGAGTTTTGTGTTTTTACATTGAAAATAATGTCATGATTTTGTCTCTTTCAAATGTACAGGAGCAAAGGAACAAGGTTTTCTTAACTCATGCAGATAACCATAAGGATTCTTTTACTTGGTGTGACAATGGTCTTAACTAAAGAAGGATTAACTTGTCAGCACAGATGTATTTAGATTTTCACCAGTAGAATGCACAAAAATCAGCCACAGTACTTGATATGAATGTGGACACCACTGCTCTAGATAAGACATACAGAATCAGAATCTCTGTTCAAACACCAGATTGATACTTTTTTCCCATGATAACACACTGAGAAGCAATGTGCCTAGATTTTACACTAATAATTATTCACTGAGGTTTATTAATATTGCTTAATATATGTCATCAAACAGTAGTTATTGCTACTTTGCTTATAAGCTAAACGTCATAGTTTTCATCACCTTGCCTAAAATATTTTAGGGGTGTCTGGGTGGCTCAGTCAGTTAAGCATCTGCCTTCAGCTTAGGTCATGATCCTGGGCTCCTGGGATCAAGGCCTACATGGGGGCCTTCCTGCTCAATGCAGAGTCTGCTTCTCCCTCTGCCTCTGCCCCTCTCCCCTGCTTCTGTGAATTTTTTCTCTCTCTCTCTCTCAAATAAATACATAAACTATTTAAAAATAAAATAAAATAAAATATTTTATGTCTTATTACATTCTACTCTATATTAAAATTACTTGAATATTTATCAAACCAACTTATATATACAAATTATTTTGTAATTTAAATAAGTATAAACCAATAATAAGTATTAAAATAAATTAATATAAATTATATATGGTCATTTAAAGCCATATTAGGGAAAATAAAACTAAGTGGACAGACGGGGCATATTTACTCTTCTTTTTACTACTTCTTGCCTAAGTTTCATGTATTTTTCATTGTTGTTTATAACCTCATTATCCCGCATGAAAATCAGAAAGGATATCTACTGCTTTGGAATCTAGGAGTTTATACTGAAGAATTGCAAAAACTTCTTTATATTTTCTTTCCCTCATTTTCAAGCTTGAGGGGTCATTAATTATGTATTTGGAATTATCAAATTAAGAAACAGATTTAGTTGTTTTAAAACTTAAAAATTACTTTCTGTCTATATGTGCTATCTTTAAGTTACATTTTTTTTTAAGAAATATGCTCAGTGCATTAGATTAATCCTCTTAATTGTTACACTACAGTTATGAGCTACAAACAATGAATGCTCTGTGGAGTTAAATTTCAGTAAGTAAAACCGTAAGGAACTTTGAGAGAAAGCTTCTATTTCAGTTCATCTTACTGTTTTAGAAGCAGATACTGAAACAAGGATTTGTATGCACATGATTTATTAAGGAAGTATTTTCAGGAGCAAGTCTAGAAATGAACAAAAAGAAACAGGAAAAAGAAGGGGGAAAATCCAAGCAAGAACAAGATTTTGGCCTGACTAAATAATTATATCTTTTTATTGTTGAGTATTATTCCAAGGTATGGGTGTACCATACTTTGTTTTCCCATTACCTTGTTTAAGAATTTCTTGGTTGTTTCCAGTTTTTGACAATAATAAATAAAGCAGTTAGGACCATTTGCATACAGGCTTTTGTGTGAACATAAAATTTCAGTTCTTTTAATATGGTGCAGTTCTACCCTCTCAAGTGATTGTCCAGTTTTTCTGGCACCATTTATATGGTACAGATAACTTTTTCTACGTTGAATTGCCTTTACAGCTTTGTCAAAATTGGTTGGCTATATCTGTATCAGTTAATTGCATACTTTAAAGTAACACAACGAGTATTAAAATTATTTACAATTAGGAATAAATATAAAACCTATGAAACATGCAACTTGTAAGATTTCAACCATTTAGAGAGGATAAACAAGAAAGTAACACAACAACCATAAAAACAAATATAAGGGAAAAAAAGACATGAATATTGTAAGTGATACCACCTACTGAACCTCTCCATTTATCCAGAATAAAATTGAGGTAGGAGATAGGAATTTGCTTTTGGCTGAACTGGTTTAAATTGCTACTCATTTGTCATGAAAGCATCTGGCCATGTTGCATATGAAACTAATGTTTAAAGATACACATTTTCAACACAACTTGGCTTCTATATTCAAGCCTAACATTTCTTCTGATCCCCTACCAAGAAAACAATGAAATAGAGTTACACTATATTTCCCTCCAACATGAGCTATAAATTTAGGCATGTGGTTGTATCCTGTAAAAGATTTAGGGGACTTTTAAGGATCATTTTGAATATTCTTATTTTTGCTTTTTAAAACCTAACTAAAGAAGATGCTAATTGACATATCAGAAAATATATCTCAAAAGAGGGAGTACAAGCAGTAATTCCAAATTTATTTGATGATGGAACACTATATTCTCAAAATATTTGTCATTAATTTTTCTCAGAATTAGTTCTATGTAGGACACAGGTTTTGAAATGTGCTATTAGACCATAATCTTGCAGATGGGGTGTAGTCTTTTCTATTATTTTATCTTTAGTGCCTGGTAGAGTCCATTTAACATATCTCATTTTGTATTTCTTTACATAATGAAAAAGTAAATGCACTGATAGCCAGATAATTTTCAACTCCAACTATAACAAAAAACAAATCAAATGTCACTATGGAAAGATATTTGGAAATTCTTTATTTCAGATTAAGGTTATTATTCCCTCTTGTATTATTTCAGTTTTAAATTTAATTGATTTTAGCTTATCATTTGGGTTTAAATTATTTAGTTATAAGAAAATAACTTATGCCTTTTTCTTTTATTAAAGTAAATTTATTTTTGTCTTTGTCTTCAGCTTTAACATTGACATTTATGCTCCCTAATTTTGTTCACTGTGGAGTATGACATTTTTTGCACATGACTACAGTCTTTTATTCACTTATTCACTCCAGCAGATATATTTATATTTCCTCTCAGAATGATGTTTTAATTAAAGCTGATTTTCAAGTTACAAATAACTAGAATGAATTTCTAAATTATATTGGCTGCCAACACCAGAACTTCTGTTCTTCTTTTTCTTTTCATTGAATATCCATGAAAATATATTCATCTTTCCAGGTATAAAATAAAATTTTTAAAAAGATTGATTTTATCTGCCCAATATGATATAGTCTCTGGCTACTTCACCATCTTGCATTATTTTCACATATCATGTACTACTTCAAGAAAGTGATATTTTGAACATGTGTCTTGCTTTCTAAAATAATAACTATCTACACATCTATATCCCTTCTACATCTTCAGTGGGTATTGAGAAAATAGTCAGCTGTGATATTGAACAGAATCTAGACATGAAGATTTATTATTTAAGAAGTGAATATATATAGGTAACAGTAACTTAGCTTTGTCTCTCAAAGTTGGCAAATGAGAATCAACATTTCCTAGTTCACTACTCCTAGATTTATCAACCATCCTTTCAATTGTTTCTCTAAAGTAATTATTTGAATGAAACAAACTCTCTCCTGTGAACAATTATATAGGCAGGAGAAAGACTTCAGTTAATAGTGCCCATACAATATTTTGTTGTCAGGTATTTCTACTTTAAAGTACACGACTGTGGTTTTCAGCTTGTACATCTTTCTGAATTAAAAACTGGGATTATTGACTAGACCAAGGCTAATTTTAGGAAGAAGAAATTACATGCTTTAGGGAAGTAATAATATGTGTATTTTTCATTTGCTCTGTCATTTCTTTTAACAAGACCATTCTGTTCTGAGATCTAATATCTTCAATCTATACTGCTTCTACTAATTAAGCATCTCTTGTTCCCTGTCTAATATCCAAAACCACGTAGCTATCAACCCTGTCTCCTAGGTGACAATTTTCCCTCACTTATGACTGATATAAAGCCTCCTAACTGTTCTCAGAGCTGTGGGTCTTTCACATGAGGACAGAGCAACCTATCATTATTTACTTATTGTCCTGCATTTTCCAATGTAACTGGTTCTTGCTGAGACTTTTTATATTGGGCAGCAAATAGTAGAGTAATATATCATGATAGTTAAAGCTTTCAGTCAGCTACAGGAGTGACTGGATTTAAATCCAGAATCTATCAGGTAAATGTTGGATGATTTGGGAAGTTACATTTTTTAGCCTTAGTTTCCTTATCTGTATACCACCATCTCTCTAGAGTGGTAACCACAATGTTTCTTTCCAATGGAGTTGTGAAGATTAATTTTTTAACACATATAAAGTACTTTGGATGGCAACTGACACATAGTTAATAAATATTACCACTACTACGACTGCTACTACTGCTACTACTGCTACTGCTACTGCTACTACTAAGTCCTTTGAGTAGTTTCTTAGATGCTGCCTATTTGAGTAGAAAAATCTCTAGTCATTCTTACTGTTTTACTCAGTCAAAATGCTAGTTTGCCAACCTGCTCATCCTCAGAGCTTGGTTGTTCCATCGAAGTTGGCATGCTCTATGTTTTTCTTAAATTTCAAACTGAGTTTTTTGTTTCATGGGTAGGAAGTTGGTGAAAACTTTAAAAATACATATTTAATGTGTGTGTTTCTACAGAGAACATAGCTTTAATTAGATTCATATTAATCAAAACCTTTTAGGACCATGGGTCTAGAGATCCTAAATGAATGCATTAAATGGGTCCTTTTCAGGCACCTGGGTGGCTCAGTGGGTTAAAGCCTCTGCCTTTGGCTCAGGTCATGATCCCAGAGTCCTGGGATCCAGTCCTGCATCGGGCTCTCTGCTCAGCAGGGAGCCTGCTTCCCTCCTCTCTCTCTGCCTGCCTCTCTGCCTACTTGTGATCTCTGTCAAATAAATAAATAAAATCTTAAAAAAAAAAAACAAAAAAAAACCAAAAACTAAACAAAACAAATAAATAAATAGGTCCTTTTCCTGATTCCCAGCCACCTTAAACTCCCAAGTCAACTCCATCTAATTTAACTACAACTACTCTGAGATGTGTTAGAGTATGCATACACATTAATGAAAATAAAATACACTATCAGAAAATGTGAAATACAACATTTATGTCAATAAAAAGTAGAGAGCAAAAATTAAATAATCAGCTACTTGCTTGTCACAGCATATTCAATGTTATACTCTTCCACGACTCTCATTTTATTTTAATTTTTTTGAAGATTTTATTTATTTATCTGACAGAAAGAAAGATCACAAGTAGGCAGAACAACAGGCAGAGAGACAGAGGGGGGAACCAGGCTCCCTGCTGAGCACAGAGCCCAATGTGGGGCTTGATCTTAGGACCCTGAGATCATGACCTGAGCTGAAGGCAGAGGTTTAACCCATTGAGCCACCCATGTACCCCGACTCTCTCATTAAAAAAAAAAACAACAATCCCAGTATAGTTAACATACAGTGTTAATTTCAGGTGTGCAATAAAGTGATTCAACTATTACCATATGATCCAGTATACATTACTCAAAGGTCATTATGATAGGTGTATTCTTAATCCCTTTCACCTGTTTCATCCACCCCCACCCACCTTCCCTCTGGTAACTATCAGTTTGTTCTCTATAGTTAATAGTCTATTTTTTTTTTTTTTTTTGGTTTGTCTCTCTGTCTTTTTTTCTTTGCTCATTTGTTGTTTCTTAAATTTCAGGTATGAGTGAATTCATATGATATTCATCTTTCTCTGACTGACTTACTTAACTTGGCATTATATTCTCTAGATTCATCCATGTTGTTGTAAAAGGTAAGATTTCATTCTTTTTTCATGATTGACTAATATTCCATTATATATATACATATTATTGACTAATATTCCACTATATATACATATATACATATATGTATATATACATAGATGATATATATAAACACATGTATGTGTATATGTATATATGTGTATATACACGTATACGTGTATATACATATACACATACATGTGTTTTTATATATATATATCATCTTCTTTATCCATTCATCTATTGTTGGACATTTGGACTGCTTCTATAATTTGGCTATTGTAAATAATGCTGCCATATATATAGGAGGTACATATATCTTTTTCAATTAGTGTTTTCATATTCTTTGTGTGAATGCTCAGTAGTAGAATTACTAAATCATATGGTAATTCTATTTTTAATTTTTTGAGGAACCTCCATACTGTTTTTCACAGTGACTACAGCCTTTCTCTTTTGTTTGATGTTAAGTTATCAAGAGCAAGCAGAACAAAAGTTTGAAGAATTGACTTTACTACATGCACTTGATTAAGAATGTTGCCATAGTAGCTGAAAATAAGCTTATGTTTTTAGCTATTTTGAGTCAGTCGAATGAAATTACACATTTTGGTTTTGGTAAAATAATGATTTATTTAACATTTCCTTAATTAAAATTTTAAAAATTACATTTCTGAAATGAAAGAGAAGCATACTAATTGGAGGACATATCTGTGGGTGAGTAAGTATTCTTTTATGGTAAATGATATATTTCCAGAGATAATTCTACTTTTGGATGAATTCACTACTTAGAAAAGGTAACTAATACTAGCTATTGTTTGGAAAGAGTACTTTTTTCAACATATACATACACAATAAGTGCAGAATATAATCTTGCGCAGAGGTCCTTCTGAGACTTTCAAAATATGAAATAGTCCCAAATAAAAGTGTCATAAAATTCAAACATAATGTTTTTTTTAGGAAATAAGACTAAGATAAATATGAGTGATATAAAGGCATTACTCAGTATAAAACAGTGTAGGTAGAAGACTACAGAGATCCATATTTACATAAACCTTTAGGCTTATTATGTCCAATTGCCTTGCTTTATGTGTCACGAACCTTAACCTGAAACTTGCTTAATATTGTCATTCAGGGAAACATATGTCTCATCAGAAGTCTCTTGGCTTAAGAAGCTAAAAAGAAACAAGTTATAATGTTGGGTAGATAAACCTGACCTTGTCATAAAACATTTATTATTGTAATGGACAGATGCTGCTGGGCTAGGTGGGCTTCACTCAGACTTGTTTCTTGGCCCAGCATCCCAGGTACTCATATCTTAAAAGAATGATGAGAAATGAAGAGAAGCAATCATAAATTTTTTGCATGGGGGCTAAAATGGTGGTTTCACTGACATGTGTATAGTTATTAGATAACAAGGTATGCAGCCTTAGGACCACTTTGAAGGAGAGAGTAACTAATCACTTTTCCCCAGGACATCCTCTCATAAAGGCTCCTCAAGATCAGAGTAGGATTAGCAGTGGTGTTCAACTGGAGATGGTGATACCTGCTAGAAAGCAAAGATAATTGGATAAAGATAGTTCTCAGTAAAAAATCTTGAGCAGTGATGGTAAAGGCAGAAGACAGAAGCAGCTGGCAGAAGTATGGTGGCAGTGCCTTCAAGACAGTGTACTTCTCCTTGTGTGATGAGAGTGTGTAAATGGTAGAACAACAGGGGACCCAGAAGTGGGTGGGGGGCAAAGTAATACCTCATCAGACTTTTTTATGAAGTCATATGAGACTTCTTTAGAAGCATCTCCAAAAGGAGAACTTTGCAGGAGTTTGAGGTCCAGCAACTGTAAAGTAGAGATAAAGTTCCAAAAGAGATATGGGTTGTACATATGTGACATAATAGAGCTTCAGAAAATATCATACTGCTTTAAAAAAGGTAGAAACACAGACCAGGTGTCTTGAATCATCGGGGCCTTTTCCAAT
Organism: Taxidea taxus jeffersonii; assembly: GCA_003697995.1. Lineage (NCBI taxonomy): Eukaryota > Metazoa > Chordata > Mammalia > Carnivora > Mustelidae > Taxidea > Taxidea taxus. The sequence continues at coordinate 98,366 of ML106995.1, forward strand.
GGTTTATATATTTAAGATAATCTTCTGAGTTCTAGCAATGATGTTAAAATTCATCGTAGAATGAGTTTCCCAGGTTGCTCATTGATTTGTTAAAAAGTTTCAATTTATAAAATAAATTTAATGAGTGTCAACAGAGGCATATTACCATCACAAAAGGAAGCTTGCCACCTGCCTCTACAAACCCTATCCTAATTGGTAAAAATGATAAAGAAGAGAAGTACAAATATTCAAGGTCAAAGCTAAGAATATTTTATAATGTGATGCTGGGATGTGTTAAGGAACAACCTGGCAAGGTGAAGAGTTAGTTGAGAGTTCATTTTCAGCCATGTAAGAGAAGCTGAAGATTTTCACATCCATTTCCCAAAGTCTTGGGATTTCTTCAAGAAGTTATTTTTTTTGAAGTCAGTTCTTTGGACTCCTCTTAAGTCAATTTTTCTTTAAGCAGATTGGCTTCAAATCTGAGAGGCCAAACAAGAAGTGGAGGGGAGCCAGTGGAAAAGGATGTCAGAGACCTAGGCTCATAGTTTAAGAAAAAGAAGCTGTTGCAGTTCATACGTGTACTATCTCAGGTGATCAGAAGGGGCTAAATGAGGAACTCTATTGCAGTTGTTGGTCTTCTCTAATTTGCATGTATCTTTCTTGAGTCTCTGGAATTGGAAATCTGTGGCAATAATAGATTCAGAGTTTTTGATCTTGGTTATGCTTGTGATAGCTACTAAATAACTATAGGTGACAGTATGCCAAGCACTTTAATGCACGTCCAAAGATAGACCCTATTTTGCCCTCATACCAACCAGCACGAAGAAGCATGGATTAGTTTTTCTCTAGTTCAGTTGCAAGACATATCTGAACATTTTTAAGACTAGCTAAGAAGAAGTTCTGCAGTACAATGAAATGAGGATATAAAGCATTGATTTATCCAGTCATTCTATGCAACAAAATATAAATAACATACTCTGGTCATCAGTTGTCACCTGTTAATAGTGGCTATTGTTTTAACCTTTTCTGTCTCATTTTGAAAGTTTTCTATCTCTATCTATCTCTTAAAAGTTTGTCATAAGACTTTTATTTGCTATATGTTGAAATACATAGTTTATAACTGGCTCCTTCGAAAAGGAAGAATGACATGTATTTAGTCTTACAAAATTATTTCCAAACTGGATATATTCAAAAGGATGGATTAGACTTTCTGTGTAACTCGGTCTTCAAGTTCTTGTGACTGAAAATCTCTGAGATTTCATTGCTTTGTCATTTTGTGCCCGTTGTGGTTGTTAGTCTATCACTGTGGAAGAAGTAACAAGAAGATGTTAACAACTTACAAGTTCCTCTATGTTTTTCTTCCAACAGATGACTACTACTGATCATATTGATGGAAATGTATTTCTCAGAATTTGTGAATTTTCTCCACACCAGTTTGTCTTTGCCTATTTCCTGTATCAGTTATTAGTTTAACACCTCCTCCAAATCCCTGAGTTAAAATCCGTCTCATCTCTTTTAGTGTAAACTCTCCTTTCAAGAAAACACAATACCTTGTCAATTTCCATCCTCTTGATTTCAGGATTTCACTAGTTTTTAACTTGGGTACCTTAGGAAAAGTGATTTTTTAAACCTTATGCACAAGTCTAGACTTCTTGCCCTCCTGCCCATTCATCACTTTGTTATCGTGTGATCTTGCTGAAGTTAGACCTGATCATGCTATTGCCTACACAACACTTTCCCAGCACTCCATCCATGGTAACAGTGCACAAAAGCCCCAACAATGCTATCATATCTCCTATGGGACAAATCCAAGCTTCTTGAAAAGGCATTTAAATCTCCCAACAGATTCTGATCATCTTTTCCATCTCGTGCCCCATACTTAACTGATAGAGTTAAACTTCACTTGAGCATACTTTGCCAGGCGGTCTCTGGCATTTTTTTTTATGAGAAAATATATACTTTAATATCCATTAAGTAGGTTTTAGAAACAAGACAATTTTAACAAAAAGAAACAAGTGTTGGATTAGAGCAGAGTTTTAATGCGACATGTTTCTGAAGTGGTTTGCCAAAGGGTGTTATTTTATGAATAAAAACAACATAAAAACAGGAGTTTGTTGTATAGAACATAGTCTACTTAAAATTAAAGTAAGTATAGGAGGTATACAAAGAAATTTCATGAAAGGATAATGAGTATATTTCAATAAATTGCAACTATCCCCACAGTACATTTTAGTTCCACTTAGAGAGATTGAACATTTTGCAATCAAAGCTATTCCTTGAATTTCAATAAACATTCTGGTTGTCCTTGGCATCTTTCGCTTTGTGAATGAAGAACTTTGTTCTCGCTGGTCTGGGAATACTTTTTACTGGTGATGTTTTCCTTTGGCTGGAAAACAGATTAAGGGCCTCTCTTCCTGGCAGATCCTGCTTTCTATTGGATGTAACTATTAAACTTATTTAAAAGAATACTTTTATTTATCTGGCTGTTCAAATTCATCTTGTAGATGTCAATAAATTTGAAAATTAGAGGAAATAAAAAATAGAGTTTTTCAAGGTACACCTGCAATTGAGTTACCTTAAATATACCCTGGAGAGAATAAGAAAAAAAAAAAATGACGATATTTTAATGCTGAGACCGCACACAGGAGTAGTTTATAACTACAAAAAGCTCTACTTTATCAAAGAAATATGTATGTAAACTTATTCTTAGTCATCAGCTTTTCTGTTTTTTCACTCTGAAATGCTTTCTTCCTCAGAAGAAACGAAGTCATGGTGTTTACCATAACTGTTTGCTAATTTTCCTTGAATGTATGGAATATCCTCCAACTAGACCTGTTTGAAATAATTACAAGAAAAAGTGAAGCATAGTTTTTTCTAACCGTGAAGTGTTTTAAATCTTTCTGTTGAGGAGATCAGTTTTTCTGCTCCTGGAAAATAAGTTTTTAAACACTATAAACTTTTTTATTGTGGTGGGTATTTCCTGTCGTGCTGGGGCAGCCAGTGCTTTGGAGACAGTCATGCTTTGTAACACTGATGAGCTGCAAGTTTGCCAAAGAAAAATGCAGTAGACCAAAACGGAACATCTCTGCACAAGAATTTTCTGAGATTTTCTTAGACCCTATAACTGAAAAGCCAGGTAACCTCTTGTGTAAACTAAGAAAAGGAAAACGCATCCCATCTCCACAAAACTTTGAAAGCAGGATGATAAAAATATTTTAAAACATACTTCAAGTGCTATAGGAAAGGCTTGGAAGCTGTCTTTTCTGGCTTTATTTCCCATCTGTGCTTTGGTTTTGAAGCATCAATGTTTATTTTGTCTCTAACCCAAAAACGATTTATCAAATATGCATACAATCAATCACTGCTAATTGGAAGCAAATTCAAAAGCACAATTTCAGGGTATTCCATTTTCCACAGGAATGATAACAGTGTATCTCCAGTTTTTCGTCAAAAGACTTTTTGGAAAAGGCCAGGAAAAAGCTGTGTTTCTTTTTTTTCTCCATAAATGACATAATGAAAAATTGTTGGTAACACAGTAGTTCATTTTGGTCTTTAAAATGACATAATTCATGGACAGATTATCACGCTGAGAGCTGTGGCTTCTATATTTTTATTTATGTGGCAAAATTTGTGTTTATTTTTAAGCTGCTCTTTCTTTTCTTTTTTTCATTTGATATTCTTGATCAGAAGATCAAGAATCTTGAGGGGTGCCTGGGAAGCTCAGATGGTTAAATGTCTTACTGTTGGTTTCAGCTCCGGTCATATCTCACGGGCCTTGGGATCTAGCCCCAAGCCCCCACCCCCACCCTCCCTGTCAGTCAGGCTTCATGCTCAGTGGGGAATTTGCTTGAAGAGTCTCTCTCTTTCTGCCCCTCCTCCTGTGCACAATACTTCCCTCCCTCTCTCTGTCTCACTCTTAAATAAATAAATAAATAAACCTTAAGAAAAGATGTTTTGCTAATATCATTGTCTAGTAACATAAAATGGATATATATGAATTAGGCATATCCAATATTGCAATGCTCTCTATGATCATACAATAATCAAATCAAGTTTGTTTCCTTTATAATATTTAATTTCTGCTAAAAATTACTTATTATTAGAAGTCTTTTTCTGGGGGGGCATCAGTTACCCCCTCCTTTAAGAAAAAAAAAGGCAGTAATTTTGCCCTTCTGAAAGAAAAAAAAAAAAAAAAAGACCTCATCCCTATTTAAACCGAACTATATCTTACTTCCTGAATTTGTGCACTTTTGTCGGAAATTGTTAGGGCAGGAACTCTTTCTTTTCTAATAGCTTGATTAAGCCAACTACCTGTCATCACCTCACAAATAAATAAATGATAATAATGGTGGAAAAATGAAATATTAAAACCAAACATTTTCACTAGTTCACTCTTCATTTTCCTAATATGTGGTATAATTTTAGTCAGGCTATTTATGACTAAAATAACAAAGTCTTCATATGGGAGAAATTGCTTTTCTGTTTAGCATGTCCATTGCCCCCATTTATCATTCCTTCAATCTGGTGCCAAAAATGGCTTTCGTAATTCTGGCTATAAACGGCTGACTGAGAATATCAAACCCTGCTCCACCCAATACATCACTAAAGAAAGAACTATATTTTGCAGTGTCTTATTACATTTTTAGTTTATGGGGGAATTAAGGCAGTTATAAACATTAGTTGAAAATGTTGGCAAGCAAAGTGGGGAGTGAGGAAACGCAAAGGAGATGGAAGCATAAGGAGGTAGACATACTCTTAGCTAGGTTTTGGCATAACATATGGGAAAGCTCGTAAGTTCTTCTAGTATAAGAAATTGATATTCATTTGAGGGCCTCAATTATTCACTTTAGCTACCTTTGTTGCATATAAAGCCAAGTAAATTAACTCCATCTTTTCCTGGGCATTTGCAACTTTTAGATGAATTGTCCATTAGTGTTTGTGTTTCAGATAGGTACTACTTTGATTCAGGTGGAATTCTCTCCTTCAAAATTTTAGGGGAATTCATCAGAGAGCTCCAATTCAATTGCAATTATAATACCCTTTTTCCACCGAGAATGCTGTCAATCTAATAGAGTTACGTGGTGTTAGGGATCTGATCAATGAGGTGTGAGGAAATTCTTGTATTACTCTATTCACAAATATCCACTCCTTAATCAACCTCCAAACCGAGCTGGCGCTGAATGCATCCAGGTGGTTGTAAGTCACACACTCCATTTCCACAGCCATGTTTATTAAGAAAATCTCCCTCAGCCAGTTAAGTGTCTGCCTTCAGCCAAGACATGATCCCAGGGTTCTGGGATCGAGTCCTGTGTCTGGATCCTTGATTAGCAGGAGGCCTGCTTCTCCCTCTGCCTGCAGCTCCCCCTGCTTGTCCTCTTTTCTCTCTCTCTCTCTTTCTAATAAATAAATAAAATCTTTAAAAAGAAAGAAGGAAAGAAAGAAAATCTCCCTCTGCTGCCATCATTTTGTCCCTTCCCTAAAGAAGGAAGAGAAATTGTTATGTGTGGCTGTACTTTCTGATCTAGTATTAATCTCTTTTTCTGTTGCACAGACATGGGACCCCAGTGCCCATATTTGTAACAATTGCTTGACTTAAAGGTGGCTATCTCTTAGAAAATCAGAGTATGAGGCTGACAACTTTCAAACTTTAAATAATCAGAGCACCTGTCACTCCAATAGCAAAGCCAAGAGATACAAAACTGTGCAGGTTGTCACATTTCCAGTCACATAGAAAAAGCTGATCTGAGAAAACCAGGCAGAAGGAAGTGATGAAGGAAGGAGAGAGCACGATGTTAGAGATTCCAGTTCACCATGACGCCCAGCTAAGCAGTATAAGAGTTATGGGACAGGGACGCCTGGGTGGCTCAGTTGGTTAAGCGGCTGCCTTCGGCTCGGGTCATGATCCCAGTGTCCTGGGATTGAGTCCCGCATCGGCTCCTTGCTCGGCGGGGAGCCTGCTTCTCCCTCTGCCTCTGCCTGCCTCTCTGTCTGCCTGTGCTCGCTCCTGCGCTCTCTATCTGACAAATAAATAAATTAAAAAAAAAAAAAAAAGAGTTATGGGACATTCCCCATCCCACCAGTACACCTTCCCTCATTCCTGAACTACCATACATTGGGTCTCACTTGTTTGAAATGTCTTGAATATTTCAACTTCCTTGACTCTATGTAACAAAGATGTATCGACTAGTTACCTGAAAATATTAGTCCTTGTTTCTCAAATTGCATTCTTTTTTCCCCGCTTAAATAGAGCCCTCCTTCAAAACAAGAATCTACTTTGCTAGAATTTAGCTATCTAGATATTTCATATCCCTATATGTGGATAAATATACAGAATCAATACTTTACTTATGAACTATCAATATTCTACCTCATGGCGATTCACTTATCTCTTGGTCAGCAGAAATGTCTTAGTACTTAAAAATGAGGCCTCCCTGTTTGCTCTTTACTACTGCACAAATGCTTCAAAGAGAGCGCTTAGTATCATGATTTAAAATATTGAGAAATAGTGAAGAAAGTAACAAATTCTTAAGTCTGAAGGCCTGGCTTTGTCTGTCAACTGTTTACCCACCATGATGCTTTGAGAAAGTCACTTAGCTCTTCTGGGAATGAACTTCCTCCTTCGTATGGAAGAAACAGAATTATGATTTATATGGACATATGGAGATATAGAATATTCCAATTGTGTTAGAATTGTTTATAGAGAGTGTCTCACTTTTTCTGAGGAGCTATTGTGATAACACTGTATCAGGTTCAAGTACAGATGTTTTGAGGATAAGCCATCTTGCATGGAGGCTGCAGAGAGGATGGTACAATGCTCGTATGAAGGGGGAGAGGGGTATTTTGATGTTGGAGATGGAGAAGAAGAGCGCTAAAGAGGACAAATATTATGGATAATAACACCTGGGACAGCCTGAAATGGAAGAAATGTGGACAAGCAAAATGTTGTTAGGCCAATTTTGGAGACAAAGGATAAGGATAATATTCTTCCTGAGAAATGCCACTATATAATGAGTATGATGGATTCTATCATGTCCCAAAAGGATGAAAAAGGAATGGCACCAAGTTGTGTTGTTCCCCCACCCTACCATTTCTGGATTAAGGAGAAAGAAAAACCCAAGTCAGGACATTTTTCTGTGGCATAAATGAGTTTTAATTAGATGTTGTTATTGATGGCTCAGCCCTGCAGGTCCAAACTTTCTTTGTGGGTAGAAATGGGGTCATAGTGTGGGTCTCAAGATATCAGTTGACATATGTTTCATCAGAATCAGGGCCTTGCCCCTCACAGGTTGGCTCACTATCAGTGGATATATGACTTCTATTAGCTCAACTATTTTAAAGCATTAAGAAATTTTAAAAAATGAGGTCATATTTCAAATCTTAATACATTACTATTTCCTTTGATCCATTTTAATGGGAGAATTATAACAATTTGTTTCAAGAGAAGCATGAATGCTTTACCTATTTCATAGCAACTCCATATTTCCACAATTTGAAACAAAATATGAGGGGTTTTTTTTTGCACAAAATATGAGTTCCATGAATTTTTAAACTTTTTTGTCATTCGAATGTTCTAAATTATAGAAATCTTCCAGGTTTTGTTAGAAATAAAAATGTGGACCACTCATCCTCACTTGCTGGTTGTACTAGTAATTCTTACATTAGACAAGACACTAGGATAAGGATAACAAGGATAAATCACTGGACTCTTTACATTATAGGCTACAAAAATATGTGAATCAATGTTTAACTTTAATTTCACTGTTGATGCATTGTGATTAAGTGAATGGGCCATGGATCCAGTCTACGGTGGCACAGTATCTGGATTTTGTTCAAGTCACTTAAATTCTATGGGCCTTCAATTTCTCATCTGTAAAAGGAAATTAATAATAGTATGTACTGTTATGAATGTTTAGAGCATTACTGAAATTTTACTCATGGAGCAGTAAAACAGTGCCTGGTATACAGCAACTGCTCTATTAACATTGGTGATTATTTTTACTACTGCTATACCACTACTGAGATATTAAAGTTGTTAGGGTCCGTGATCAAAGGAGCGAGACTGATACACAGCGAAGGTCAAGCAAAGCTTTATTTCACACCAGCACCGAGAATCAAACCGACCGGTCCGGGCTGTCTCCTTGGAGAGAGTAACCCCTCCCAGCCTCACAGACTAACTTTTATAGAGCAAAGGCCATGTGGCTGAGCCTGGTCACACACAGTTGGCCAATGAGATTGTAACACACAGAAAGTTGCATAGCCATGCCAGGTCACACGTGGGTGGCCAATTGAATACAATTGACCCTATAGTAGCTATTTGAACTAGCCTATCACCTTGGTCAGAATTGGCGCCTTCGTTTGGTGCCCAAAAGGTGGGGCCCACGTTCTTTGCTAGTTAGGGAGATAGTAGGTGCGCTTTACTGATTGGATCCCTCCACCTGGCCTGACACGTCCTGGTATCTGGGCTCTGTTATCAGGGACTGGTCAGCCATATTTTACTGGTTTCCCAGACCTGTTTCTAAGTAAGTTCCTCTGGAAGGAGGGCGGTGGGCAGGGTCAATCTAAGTTCACTGCATAAACAACAAAATGGCTGTTCTACTGGGATGGGGTTGCTCTGGCTACCTTATAAAAGTAAACAATGTTTAACAGATCATGCAGATACCTCGTGTTCTGCCCGGGACTACTAGAAAATTCTGCATACTGACAGCAGATGAGTCTAAAGCTACTCAAAGACTTGCTTAGAATGAGCTCACCAGTAAAATTGTATACTAAAATAAGCATGGAATAATCAAAACAGAGGCTACCAAAATTAATTTTTTAACTCTATAGGTAAAATTTGCTCTATAATGAAGAACTCTTGTTTCCTCTTGATCATCAACACCGTCTTCCTTTAAGATGGGATCAACTGTATAATTTCAGTGATCATCTCCACATGGATTATGAAAGTCCTTTTCCTGCCTCTCCCTGAGCTCTCTCCCTCAGGGTCTTGGTCTCTGTCACTGACAGTCCGCAGACACTGTCCCTCATATAACCCAGCTGTCATCTCAAGTCTTTTTGCAACTCAACATTTTCTTTCTACCAAAACTGCCTCCCACCATTGAATTCAGTGTCACCATTCACTATTCTCTTAGGATGTAAAGCATAGATCCATAATTGACTCTTCCTTGAATTCATATTAAATCAGCTCCTGATTTCCCTCATTGCTTCTCCATCTTTCCCTTCCTTTTTATAAGCATGATTCTTCTTCCCTCAGGTCATGTGTTCATTGCATTGTGGATTTGAGTCACATGCTCTGAATTCAGCCTCTTCTCCTAAGTGCAAAGATAAGACATAAATGGCTTATACTTAATCCTCTCACACTGTGTTTCACTTTGGCTCACCACTGTCCAGAAACTTAGTTACTTCCTGTTACCAAAAAAGTAATTGTTCAGCTTTCCTTTCAAGGCTCTCTCCTGGGAATGGCCAGCAATCCCTTTATCAAGGGATGAAACATTACTCTAAACTTTGCTGTGAAAGAGAGAAGAAGGCAAGGGGGTCAACGCTCCTAGACAAAGACCCTTTGCTCTTCTTTGTTCCCGTTTTTATTGGTTCTTCAGGATAATCACAAATTCTTATCACTGTTTCTCAAGCACATAATGGTAACTGAAGCTAGGAAGATCTGCTACAGGAAAGATACAAAATGCTAATCTGCGAGTTCTACAAATTCTGCTAAACACAGCCTAAGGGACAATGCATACATCTCTTAGATCACAGGGTGGCTGTTTGGGCTCAGAAAGCTTTGGGGAAAACAACTCCCCCAGGCATTCCTGTGGCAGAGTGGTCAGGCAGCCTCAGCATTCCAAAGGTCTACCCCTTCTCCAAAACCTTCCCTGCCCTCAGTGGCCTGTGTTACATTTTAGCAAGCCAGGTATTATGGCTGATTTCATGCTCTACATGAACCCCAACAGCCCTCCACATTGGTCATAGACTTACATTCATTCACTCATCTACTCGCTTATTCATGCACCATTCACTTATTTATTAATTTGCCTATGTACAAAATATTTGGAGTTTCTCTCATGTTGGGAAAGGGCATTTGTACCTCGCTACTATCTTAAACTGCTTATGAACTATCTTGAAAGTTGTCTTACATATTTGTTCCTTGGCTCCAGGTGCCATAACCAAATACCACAGACTACCTTGAACAACAGAGATATATTTTCTCACAGTTCTGGAGCCTGGAAGCCCAAAAGCATGGTACCAGCAAGGTTGGCTCCTGGTGAAGCCTCTCTTCCTGGCTCACAGAGAGCCATATCTATATTGTGTCCTTACATGGCCTTTCCTCCATGCACTTGCAGAGAAAGAGAGAGCTCTAGTGTCTCTTCCCCTTTTTATGAGGACATGAGTGCTGTTGGATTAGAAGCACACCCTTCTGAACTCGTTTAAGCCAGATTACCTCCTTAAAGGTGCTATCTCCAAATACAGTCACCTTGGAGGTGAGGGCCGTAGCATACACATTTCGGGGAAAGGGGGCACAGTTCATTGTATAACAAGTCCCTGTCTTTAATCATTTACTCCGTCATGTATTTTCAGTTTGCCATTCCCATCCATACCTATTCTTTGTATTCATCATGGAGAAGTCTTTCTTGAAAGAAGATTTTTTCAGTTCACATTTCTTTACAGATTGCCCTGCTTCTACATAGCTTTGGAATTTATGTAAAGCTACATAGCTTTACAGATTGCCCTGCTTCTACAGAGCTTTGGAATTTATGGTTTGTGTCACAAATTTGACACTAATATGCTATCTTTTCATCTGCATTTCAAATGCATAAGAAATAGAAAAGTCTCTTTAGGACCAGAACTATAAATATTATTAATATGTATGTTATATGTATCTGTACACACATACTCTTAATAAGTATTGTATAAAGGTAAAAATAAGTTTAGCATAAAATAAGTATAGTATGAATATAAAAATACATATGGATACATTTTTTTAATCAGAGTAGCATTTCAGTTTTGCATATAGAAATACCTTACTATATTGACTATGTTGATTAATTTATTAAACCTTGATTCAGAATTTTATGGACTCATTAAAGTGCTGCACTCATTATTAGACAAGAAAATTTAATTATCCAAGGAGGTGAACATCATTAATTTTTGTTTTAAATGTAAAATTTATTTAAGAATGGGTTTTTGGAAAATTAGTAGGCATTATAAAAAGTTATGCCCATGTTTCATAAAATATACCAGCCAAGTTACTATGGCATAATTCTACACATAGAAAATTACTGCAACGAAAGTACAAGATAGTCTTAATATAATATTTTTTACAGTGCCGTCAAAAACCTTTTTCTTATGTTTTCCCACCTTACCAGATTTCTTACCACCATCTAGAACCCTTACTTCTCTTGTTAGGAAGGAAATCATTAAGCTAAATTTATGTCACACTAAAATGTTAGTTACAATGTTTTATCTTTCCCAGAACTATTTGTTTTCTGAAAAGAAGACTTTGGGGATAGCATAATATTTTTCACAACAGCTAAAATGCAAGGTAGCACTTCAAGTATTAGCTATGAATAAAGGGAGAAATATTTCTGCAGTAGGACCTATCATATTCTTAAATTGCACTTACAGGCAACCACACATTCTACCTTTCTGACAGAAAAGCAATGAAAATATGCAAGGCATTTCTCACATTTAAAAAATGCTGGTTCTCTCTTTGCTCTCTTCTTAATGTTGAAAGGTGATTCCCTATTCTCTCTTTTTTCTACATGTCTTGCGAGGGAGACACCAACTTGCTTTGTTTTGGACTATCTTTTCAAGGATGTTTATATGGCAGACAGTTTAAGAAGAGAGAGAGAGTTTCTCATCTGGTGCAAAGTTCAGATGGGCTTGCATCTATAGAAGACATAGAGTCTTCTAGGGCAAAGAGGGAGCATACTTACTGGCCATTAAAAATGATTTCATTTCCCGAAGCTCAGATTTCTTTTTCTGTACTGTGAACCACCGCGTGTTCATTTGTCATCTGGCCTTCTTTACGATGCCCTCTAGGAACTAGGGCTCAGGGAACTTGGGGGAAAAAAAATGCTGAGAATCTGGCTACTTCTGTTGCTGTGAGTAACAAACTATCCCTCTTCTCTGACCCAGTCAGAATCTCATGTATTCTTTGAGCGTCTATAACTATAACCTGCCAATTTGTTAACTTGCAAGTAAGTGAAATATCACACTATTTTTTGATACATAAATGGTCCCATGTATTGATGAAGATTATGTTCTTTCTGTCTGAAGACTCATTCTTTATATAATAGATAATCTAGATTTCAAGTTTTCAAATATGCTTATTACTTGTGTTAGCCCACTGGATACCCTAACAAAGACTGGGTAGCTTCAGCAACAGAAATTTTTTCACATTCTAGAGCCTGGAAGTCCACAACAAAGACATTTGGCAGGTACTGTAGCTCCTAAGGCCTCAATTCTTGGCTTGCGGGTGGCCGTCTTCTTGTGTTCCCACGTGGCCTTTTTTCTCTGCATGTACATCCTTGGTGTCTCTTTCCCTTCTTACAAGGACACCACTCATGATGGATTAGGGTGAACCCACATGGCATTATTAAACTTTAATTAGTTCTTTAAATACCCTATCTCCAAATAGAGTCAGGGTTAGGACCTCAACATATTGGGGGTTAGGACCTCAACATATGAATTTTGCAGGGACACAATTCAGTCCAAAATCCTATTCCCATCTGTTCTAAGACAATTCTCCACATGTTTCTCTCATTTCTTCATGTCTTACATGCAGAGGCACTAACTGCCTTTTTTGGTCCACACTATCTTTTTAAAGGATGTTTGTACAACCAACAGCCTTGGTTAGAGCAGGTTTGCCTACCAGCCTTATGATGACGGTGTTTTCCACTGGGGCAAAGGCAAGGTAGACATGTTTATTGCCATTAGAAGAGATTTGTGTCTCCTAAATTTGGGTCCTTCTCTTGTTATGTAACCCACTTCAGTCCCTAATACCTTGCCTTTGTTGTGTGATCCTGTGGGAACTGGGGTTGTGGACCTCAGTACAAAAAAATGGATAATTTGAGGACTATTATTCTTGTCAAATTCACTGCATCTTGACCTTAAAAATAAAGGCTTCTGAGCAAAGGTTTGTCTGGGTTGCACAGACAGATTTAGGGATCTTTTAGTTTAAAAGATACTGACATTTTGTTACCCTGCTCACACAGAGAGCTCCTTCTCATTTCTCAGATCTGAGTTCCAGAGCCACCTCTGCAAGAAGTACTCCCTGACATATTACTTGAATTCAGGTTCCCTGTCACCTAGCACATCATCCCATTTAGTACCTTTTTTTTTAACGGTTTTATTTATTTATTTGACGGAGAGAGAGATAACAAATAGGCAGAGAGAGGGGGAGAAGCAGGCTCCCCACTGAGCAGAGAGCCCAATGTGGGGCTCGATCCCAGGACCCTGAGATCATGACCTCAGCTGAAGGCAGAGGTTTAATCCACCGAGCCACCCAGGCATCCCCTCCCATTTAGTACTTTTAAATCATGTACACATGTACAACAACAATAAATAGTGATCCAATTTATTCATTTTTACGTGTTTGCTGTTGGTTTTCCTTACTTGATGCAGGCCAGGGACCTGATTGTCTTATCCACAATTTTGTCTATGGCAGTATTTCTCAACAGAGTATCATTTCGCACCCCCCCCCCCCCCCGCCCTGGGAGATATTTGGCAATGTCTGGAACCAATCTTGTTTGTCAAACCTGGGAATAGGGTACTAGGCATCTAGTTGGTAGAGACCTGGGATGTCACTTAATATCCTAAAATGCACAAGACATGCCCCGGAAGTAAATAATTGTTCACCACACAATGTCCATAGTGTCAAGGTAGAGAATCTCAGGTTTCCTAAGAACCAACAGAGTGTCTGAGAATAAGAAGTGAATGAATCTGTGTTGATTAATTTGAAAGACTACCTCTGTTATAGTATTTAGTAAATTATAATTTGATTACACTACTCTGGCTTCCACTGTTAGTTGCTTGAGTAAAAGCAATGTCCTCTGAAATTCAATACTCTTAAATTCAAGATAAGATATGATACATGAAAATTTGACTGAGTATAAGACATCTGAAAATAATTTATGGAGAAGTATAAAATGTAGTAGAGTTATATCTAGATGTTGCTCTGCAACTGTTGTACTGCATGAAGCTCTAGATAAATTTATTTCCCATTTTATTTTGACTTCCATCTTAAAAAGAAAAAAAAAAAGATTCCTACTCATAACTTCCTAGAAAGGATGTTGTAGAAATCAATAAGAAAATTAAGATAAGAAACAGGATTATATGCTGCTTAATATACCCTATAATTATTACTGTAACATTTATACAGTCTTTGTACATATGACTTACATAGTGGTGACAGAGATTTCAAACACTTTTTTTTTTTTTTTTGGTAACAAATTACTCATGTTGAAAATGTAATGAAGTTAGTGCATTAGATGAGAATTTTAATTAGTGTTGGCATTATAAACATAAAACCTAGAAAGCTTAAAGTATATCTGAATAAGTCAAAGCTTTGAAAAAATATGTCTGTTGGAAAGCAAACAGTCTCTTTTCCTACATCTGATTGATTTGACTTAATTCACCTTCAGTTGAAACCTTACAATTTGACTAAAACCTGATGGTCCAAATCACATAAACTTATTTTGTGAGTTTAGTCGGAATCTATTTTAGAATCATTTCTACTTCTTGTTAGTGTCAAATATTAAATTCATCTCTCTTTTTAAAAAGATTTTATTTATTCTTTTGACAGAGAAAGAGAGAGAGCACAAGCAGGGGAGCAGCAGGGAGAGGAGAGGGAGAAGCAGGCTCCTCGCTGAGAGAGAGCCTGATATGGGGCTGGATCCCAGGACCCTGGGATCATAACCTGAGCAGAAGGCAGATGCTTAACTGACTGAGCCACCCAGGTACCCCTTAAATTCACCTCTTTTTGGGAAAACATTGATACAGAAGCTTGCAAAAAGAAAGATATTGAACAGGAAATACATATAACACACAGCCCCTAGCCTAATTTGGTCAACAAAATATGATACTAAGATATATCATATTTATTCATGTTTTCCTTATCTCTGATTTAAAATATAATATATGTTTGGCCCTATCATAAATATATATATATATGTTATTTTATTTAATCTGTTTAACAAATTGAAAGAGTATGGCGTTAATATAATAATTTGGCTTTTAAAGAAATAATGTATTTAAACAAAATCTCATAGGTTATAATTATAATTAAAGAAATAATCAAACTTAAATTTGTTTGAGATCAATACCTGTTGAGACTATGTCCCAACAGTACACAGACTTTTCTAGAATTTTAGTTGAGACCCACTGAATGTTACAAGTTAAGAGTGAGACTGAACTGAAAATAGAAATGCAATCACATCTACAAAGGTGAACTACAAATCAGTTGAATTCTGAATTGAATTGTGGTGATCTGATTCTAGCGATTCTAGTTTAACTGCCTTCATGAGGCAAAATTATATGAGTTCTGATGGAAAATACTATGATTCAAATCTGCAAACAATGTGCATATTTTCCCATAAAAAGTGCCATTTTTAAAATAAAAAAAAACACTAGATATTGTAGGGGAGAAGAATGTATATTAAAAAACAATGGAAAATTATTGAAATAGCCCAAAAGAAAATTTGAATACAATTGGACCTTAGAAATGGAAATTTTCAAATGAAAATTCTAGAGTTTAAAAGTCAGCTGACTGAAATAGGGGGAACTAATATTTAATTTGAGGTGGCAGAAGAAAAAAAAAATCCATGAATGTGAACATAGCTCAATAGAGATTATGCAATCTGAAAAACAGAAAGAAAAAAAAGGATGAAGAAATACAAAGAGTTCAGAAGATCCGTGGGTAAACCCTCAAGCATGCCAACATAGACACAAGAGTATCAAAAGAAGAAGAAAATAAAACAGGAAACATACTTGAAGTAATAATTGCCAAAATATTTCCAAATTTGATGAAAAGCATCAATATATACACCCGAGAAGATTAACAGATCCCAAGTAGAATGAACACAAAGATATTGTCATCTAGACACACTGTAGTAAAACTCTGAATGACTAAGACAAACAGGAAATCTTGAGACTAGATGACTAGTCTTTTCTTCCTTATTTCTAGGGAGTATATGAAAAACTAAGCTCATGTTCCCCATATTTACAAATGTTCTGAGTGGAGAAAGCAGATTATAGCCTTCTCATTGCATCTGTGGGTCCATGTCTTCCCTCAATTTCTTATCTGACATTTTCCTACATTCCTTCCTACTATTCATATTTTTAATTTTTAAAAAATATTTTATTTATTTATTTGACAGACAGAAATCACAAGTAGGCAGAGAGGCAGGCACAGAGAGAGGGAGAGGCAGGCTCCCTGCCGAGCAGAGAGCCTGATGCGGGGCTTGATCCCAGGACCCTGGGATCATGACCTGAGCCGAAGGCAGAGGCTTTAACCACTGAGCCACCCAGGCGCCCCTATTCATATTTTTTAAATATGTGTTTAATAATGAGTTTTAATTTTTTTGGCAGAATGGTCCCTGAAGCTACTAAGACTCCTTAGTTATAGGTCAACCTAACGACAATTGCTACTTTTCCCCTCTGAAGATAACAATTCACATTTTTATTCTAGTGGTTTATAAGATTTGCTCTTTTCTCCATTTACAGATTTTCATATAACAGTTATAGTTTGACAAATAATTTGGTTCTTTCTTTGTCTTCAACAGCTATGTGAATTACACTTGACTCTTTGGAAGACTAATGGGAAACTTCCTTCTTTCATGACCTCTCTCAGGTAGTTCACATCTAGTCCGCATAGGCAATGGAGAGATTACATAAAATTATCTAATATAATTTTTCAAAATAATAGATCTGGAATTCTGGCTATTTCTACTCTACTATTTTTCTGTTATTCATCAATTTGAAAATTTAGGTTTAGCATCTTCTTTTATGGTTTTCTGTAGTTCCTTGAATTTGATAAGCTTCTTCCCATACCATGGTCTTTGCACACACAGCTTCCTCACAAGAAACCCTCCTCTATCTCAGTGCCAGGCAACTCTTACCCACCTTCATCTCTTCATGTGCAAACTGATGTGTCTCAGTTCAGTGTTTGTGTTGAGTACCTATAACACACTTAAATACTGCATAACTGTTAAAATTGTTAAAATTGATCAAGTTGAAAAGTTCTCCCTAAAATGTGAATTGCCAAATTATATTTTCTCAAACATTTCTTACACTCATATATATGACACTTGCAATACAGTTTCTAAACTTAACTAGAATATTCTTGCCCAATATAAGTGACTCCATACACTTCAGAAGAGACCTTCATGTGGAGAGTGAAAAACACTAGATGTGTTCCTGGACCATTTCTTGCAACATATTTGCTAGCATCTTTTATTGGGTAAAGTAACTGACTAAAATTTTATCTTGAGTATATTTTGGGATTTCCACTAAAGATAAGTCAATGAAAGGGAAAGAAAATACATGGGAAATAAAGTAAAAATCAAACCTGCAAGTTGCTGAAAATCTTAAAGAAAACATTTTTATATGATAGGGACTCAATATTTTTTTCTTACAACGCATTGTTCAATAAAATGTATTTTATTATTAATTAATATGTAGGATAAATGACAAGAGCAGTGTAATCATTTTCCATCAATGAATGAATGCACTTTAGTTTTACAAATATTTTCTTCCTATTTTCTCAATCTCCAAGATATTTAATGAATGTTAGGTAGTTTATTTGATAATATTTTCTATTTCTTTATTGATATAAGACACATTTTTTAGCTATGAATATTGCAATTTAATTTTAAAAAAGCACTTGGCTTTGCTTCTTTCTCCTCTGACAAGAGGAGAAAATGCATTTTTAAATATGTTTTTATGCTCTCAAAATGTTCTTATTTTTAGGCTGCAATATATCCTATGTGAACTTAGCTTTTTATAAAGTACTGCTGTTTGAAAACAACAATTTAACAACAAAATAACTGAGATTGGCATTTATTCAAGGTCATTGATAGATTGATAGCTTCCTGGAAGGTATATTAAATCTTGGAAAGGACAGAAGTGTACAAATAAAGGCTATTATAAAATTTATGAAGACAGAGCTAAGCATTTTGTACCATCTATTTATCACCATCCTAAATCTGAAGTTGCAGCTATGTCAAGGGTTTCAATGAATACAATGCACAAACTTGAATACATTTCATCACTGTATACAATATTGATTCCTGCTGACTCTATGTTTACTATGATCTGGCAATGCAGGGCAGGAGCTGGACTGACTCTTTGGAGAAGGAACGCTTCTGCTACGTAAGTAGCATTATTAGTCATATCGGCATATTGGACACTTAGCTAAGGAAAACATTTTATATTAATATTAATTCTTAGTGGCTTTGAACTATGTAGTTTCTACACAGCATTTCTGTCTTCCCATTGCCCAAGGGGTGACTTAAATTTCTATGAAAATTCTTATATGTACATAACTATCATAATTTTTTTGAGAGCAGAGATCTTTAGACAAATGTCACTTGACTTACCTCATATAGAAACTTCAGCCAACTTTTGCCTGACATGTAATTTTTGAATCGTTTTTAATAAATTATTGATTAATAGGTGGTTATTATATGTGAAAATAAAATACAATATACTTTATTAATATGTTTACATTGGCAAAGATTATTCTTTTGCTAGACAAAGTTATGGTAGAATTGAGAATCGGGATTATTCCATCGGAACCAGTCCAAGTGACAAATGAAATACTGACATAATGAAATGGCTAAATGAACTGTTTTGGGAAAACAAAACTACCATCCCTACTTTGGGAAAATTTCCTCATTGGACAAATATGTGACCTTTCTGATATTTGTCTGTATGGTAAGAAAGTTTATAATGCCCTTTGTCAGAGACTCAATGACTTTACCTCATTTGCTAAATGTAGGCAGTATTTATAAAATATTGGATATCACAAATATGACATGGCCAGAGGCAGCTTCCTTGCCGTAAAAAGGAATATTTAGTGTTTTTCCTAAACACTCTTCAGTGAAACTGACCCCTTCCCTCACTGCCTGCCTTCATCACTTGGAATAACAAATAGCACAGTTAATTCTTTACTACAGAAAATTTTTGGTAAGTACAAGAAGGATCTCTATTTTCATTTTAATAAATGAATAAGTCAAGCCTCAATGAGTTGAAATAGCTAGCCCAAGATGACATGAGAAGTCTTGAGAATCCAGTTCTCTCTCTCTCTCTATATATATATATATATGTATACACATACATATATATATGAAAATGCTTATATATACATAACTATCATAACTTTCTTTGAGAGTAGATATATTTAAAGATTTTATTTATTTATTTGACAGACAGAGATCACAAGTAGGCAGAGAGGCAGGCAGAGAGGGAGAGAGGAGGAAGCAGGCTTGCTGCGGAGCAGAGAGCCTGATGAGGGGCTCAATCCCAGGACCCTGAGATCATGACCTGAGCTGAAGGCAGAGGCTTTAACCCACTGAGCCACCCAGGCACCCCAAGAGTAGATATCTTTAGACAATGTCACTTGACTGACCTCATATAGAAACTTCAGCCAACTTTTGCCTGACATGTAATTTGTGAATTGTTTTTAATAAATAATTGATTAATGGTTGCTTATTATATGTGAACATAAAATACAATACATTTATTAATACGTTTACACTGGCAAAGATTATTCTTCTGCTAGACAAAGTTATGGTAGAACTGAGAATCAACTTATTCCATTGGAACCAGTCCAAGTGACAAATGAAATATTGACATAATGAAATGGCTAAATGAACTGTTTTGGGAAAAACATAAATATATGAAAGGGATAGAGTTTCTATGAACCCTTCCCTACCTAGAAACATCAATAATAAATTAAATTTGTATCAATTAAAGAACATACCCCAAACAAGTGTTGTCTGTAATTATGAAAGATGCCAAATATTTGCACATGAAATTGCCTTCTAAGGTGAATGTGTACTGTGTGAGAGAATTTCAATGTGAAATGGAACTGGAGGAGAAAAAAATGGTAAATCTCATGCATATGCCATCAGGAAAACAAAATGTAAGACTGCTTTTCCACAAATGCCTGATTTACGGAGAAGTGATAACATTGGAATTTTCTTACAGGATAGAAATTTGCTCAGGAGTTGCCTCATGGGAACCTTAGGAAGTGTTGTTTATGATTTCTAGAGGTGTGAACAAAAAATGACCCAGGTCAGGATGGTTTCACAAAATAAGCTGACCTGGGGGGAGGAGTCAAGATGGCAGATAAGTAGCAGGCTGAGACGACATCAGGCAGCAGGAGATCAGCTAGATAGCCTATCAAACCATTCCTAACACCTACGAATCCAACAGGAAATCGAAGAGAAGAAAAACAACAATTCTAGAAACAGAAAATCTACCACTTTCTAAAAGGTAGGACCAGCGGAGAAGTGAATCCAACTCGACAGGAAGATAGACCCCAGGGGGAGGGGCTGGCTCCTAGCAAGCGGCGGAACAACGGAGCACAAAATCAGGACTTTTAAAAGTCTGCT
Organism: Taxidea taxus jeffersonii; assembly: GCA_003697995.1. NCBI lineage: Eukaryota > Metazoa > Chordata > Mammalia > Carnivora > Mustelidae > Taxidea > Taxidea taxus. The sequence continues at coordinate 118,954 of ML106995.1, forward strand.
CCACAGAGGGACATTGCTCCAGAGGCTAAACTGGGGTGAAGACCTCATGGGGACAGTGTGGACTCAGGTCCCGCGGGGTCACAGAAAGATCTGGGGTGTCTGAGTGTCGCAGAGCTCACAGGTATTAGAGCGGGGAAGCCAGCTGTGGAACAGAGCCGAGGAGTGAGCTCTCAACTTGGGGTTTCCTAGAGCCGTGGTCTGTGACATGGGCCGGTGCTCTGTGTGAGGGGTCCCCACAAGATCCGGGGAGACTCCTACCTGGGAGAGCTCAGGGATCTACGGGGTTTGGAGACTCCAGGTGGGACTCTGCCAGAGACAGAGATGCTTGGTCAAGGCTGGGTGACCTCGGAGCACAGCCAGAAGCCAGTGAGACAGGACTGATTACACATGATTTTCTCCAAGCGCGGCTGGAGGCTGGGGAAACGGGAGTGACTAAGTACTTTTCTCTGAAGGCGCACTGAAGACTGGGGCCCCTAGCTCTCAGCTCCTCTGAGCCAGAGATTGGGAGGCTGCCATTTTCAATCCCGTACTCCGGAACTCTACGGAAAGCATTCAGGGAACAAAAGCTCCTGAAAGCGAACCTGAGAGGATTACTTAGCCTGGCCCCTGGTAAGGGCGGTGCAATTCTGCCTGGGGCAGAGACACTTGAGAATCACTACAACAGGCCCCTCCCCCAGAAGATCAACAAGAAATCCAGCCAAGACCAAGTTCACTTAACAAGGAGAACAGCGGATTCTTATCTGGACAAAATGACAAGGCGGAATAACTCACCACAAAAAAAAGAACAGGAGGCAGTACTGAAGGCTAGGGACCTAATCAATACAGACATTGGTAATATGTTAGATCTGGAATTCAGGACGATGATTCTCAAGGTTCTAGCCGGGCTCAAAAAAGGCATGGAAGATATTAGAGAAACCCTGTCAGGAGAAATAAAAGCCCTTTCTGGAGAAATAAAAGAACTAAAGTCTAATCAAGTTGAAATAAAAAAAGCTATTAATGAGGGGCAATAAAAAATGGAGGCTCTTACTGCTAGGATAAATGAGGCAGAAGAAATAATTAGTGATATAGAAGACCAAATGACAGAGAATAAAGCTGAGCAAAAGAGAGACAAACAACTACTGGACCACGAGGGGAGAATTCGAGAGATAAGTGATGCCATAAGAC
>ML106996.1:0-14122 GCA_003697995.1 Taxidea taxus jeffersonii
CAGGCAAATGCCACATGCCTCTCCAAACAACTCTCATGTTTTGTCCTAATGGCAAACTATTTTTTTTTTTTTTTAATTTAAATTCAATTAGCCAGGGCACCTGGGTGGCTCCAGTCAGTTAAGCGTCTGCCTTCCAGCTCAGGTCATGATCCTAGGGTCCTGGAATCAAGCCCCACATTGGGCTTCCTGCTCAGGGGGGGATCTGCTTCTCCCTCTGCCTCTACCCACCACCCCTTGGTTCTCTCTCTCTGTCTTCTCTTTCTCAAATAAATATACAAAATCTTAAAATAAATAAATAAATAATAAATTCAACTAGCCAACATATAGTACATCATTAGTTTTAGATGTAGACTTCAATAACTCATCAGTTGCATAGAACACCCAGTGCTCATCACATCACGTGCCCTCCTTAAGGCCCATCACCCAGTTACCCCATCCCCCACCCCTCTCCCATCCTGGCAATCCCTCGGTTTGTTTCCTATCGTTAAGAGTCTCTCATGGAGGGGCGCCTGGGTGGCTCAGATGGTTAAGCATCTGCCTTCGGCTCAGGTCATGGTCCTGGGGTCCTGGGATGGAGTCATGAATTGGGCTCCCTGCTCCGTGGGGAGCCTGCTTCTCCCTCTGCCTCTCTCTTTCTCTGTCTCTCATGACTAAATAAATAAAATCTTTTAAAAAAAAGTCTCTTATGGTTTGTCTCCATCTCTGATTTCTTTCCATTCAGTTTTCCCTCCCTTTCCCTATGATCCTCTGTACTATTCCTTATATTCCACATATGAATGAAACCATATGATAATTGTCTTTCTCTGATTGACTTATTTCACCCAGCATAATACCCTCCAGTTCCATCCGTGGCGATGTAAATAGTAAGACGTCGTCCTCTCTGATGGTTGAGTAATGTTCCATTGACTATATATACCACATATTCTTCATCCATTCCTCTGTCAATGGACAGAGGTAGTTTGGCTATTGCTGCTATGAACATTGGCGGGCAGATGCCCCTTCCAATCACTACCTCTGTATCTTTGGAGTAAATACCTAGTCTAACCACAAACTTTTTATTCAATTCCACATTTATTTGTGTTTTACTCAAGTGAAAATTAATCTGTAAAAATAATACTTACAGTTGTTCAACTTGTTCAAATTCTTTCCCATCATCTGTATAACAAAAGAGGAATTTGTTAAGATTGGTTCATTATTCTTACGGAGCATGTATGTTGAATTCAACTTTCCCCATGTTAAGAATGCAATGTGTGGTTTCCCTCTTTGGAACGAGAGAGAGAGAGAAACATACAACGTGAGACGCCTGCACACGTTCTCCTTCCCTGCTCTCCGGACCTTACTTGCAATTTTGATCAAGCATAGTCTAGTGCCTGCAGTTTTCAAAATCAGACTGATTGATCTGTAATTCTTTAAGTTACTAATAATCTCGTACAAAATCAGAAAAGAATACAGAGTGTAAGATAAATTTTCTTAGGGGACCATTGGTTTCTCAACCTGCAGTCTATCAAGCACATGCTATAAAAACAGAGAACTGACCAGACAATGTCTCTCTTATGAGAACTCCAGAATGTTTGATATAATATTTTTAAGTGGGTTATCTAAGGAAAAGACTGTTTGTCTTTGAGATCTTTTATGTTAAGCTATCATGGAATCTTCTAGTATTCTAGTACCGAAGCACGTATCACCTATTTGGTGTCTAGGTACCAGTAACACCAAAGCAAAAGGAGAAAAAGCATATTTTCATACTAAAATTTCTTAGGAAGTTGAAACAGAAAGACCTCAATATAAGCTCACAGCACTGTCACCATTAATGTTAAATGAATACCCCTCCAAATAACAGAAGTTAGATATTTCCCCCAAACTCTCAAGCCATTATAATATATTAAGTCATAACATAAGAACATTATCTAAAAAAAGAAATCTTACCCGTGTGCATCTTTTTCTTTTGGGTGTGCATTTCACAAAACAGAATAATAGCCACTAAAAGAATAACTTCAACAACTATTCCAAGAAATGGTTTGAGGGGCACCAAATAACTTATCACAACAAGTTCAACACTTTCTTGGCTCTCGCCCAACTGGAACACTGCATGGCACCAATAAGATCCCTTATCGTCTTCTGAAAGCTGCATTATCTTGAGTCTTGTCTCATTAGCGTTTGTTCCATTGATCGCATACTTATCACTCATGTGAAGATCCAGAGGAACCTAATAAAAGGAGACATCAAAGCCCATTCCTATCATATCGCATAAAAGACACATCTCCTAAATGATCGAGTTTTGAGCAAAAGCTATAAGGCATAGTAAAGTTTATGAGAAGTTTACATAACAGAGTCCAAGAGCTTCATCTCCCAAAGGTAGCAAAGGGAAGGGATATCTTAAGTGCTAAGTACTCTGTGTTTGAAACGATAGTGTAGAGCATCGTGGGTAAATATTAGAGTTAAAGATGCAGAAAAATTCCAGCCCTCTGGGTTTCTCGATCTAATCCCTGACTAGTTGTTCAAAGTACTTCCTCCTTCACCAGAGCAGGCACACATCAAATCAACTCCTGAATTAATGAATTAATGAAGCTATTAGATGTGATCATTCATAAAAAGGAAGATCACTGGCACCTGACATGGGGAGTTCCTCAGGCTGGAAATGAGGATGAAATCTTCAGGCCTGAGAGGCTGATGGAGCGGCAATGGTAGAAATACACTGTGAGCCCGGGATTTGTGGTTTTCTGCACACCTGTCTTCTCGTATCTGAGTTTTTTTCTTTCTCAGGCAAGCTGGCTCCTGAGATTCACTGGATTTTCCCCAGCCTCTCCAGAGCCATGCTAAGCTATTTGGGAGCTGAGTTATTTAATCCGTTTAGATTAAAACTTATTCTCAGGCTATTTGATGCCTTCACTGTGCTATCACTCAACTGCACTGCTCAATAAATGCTGATCTGCATACAAATATTCTTGGAAGTTTTCTGGTGAAGGACTGTCTGTGAGTTTATTATTTGCCGCCCCCGCCCCCAAATTAAAGCGACTGGGCTCCCTGTGCCCAGCCGCTGTCTGTGATGCCTGTTCAAATGTACCCTCTCTCTCGGAGCTGATACATCAAAGCCATGCGAGTTTCACAGGCACCCCAGGTGATTGGGAGGCAGATGGTTGGTCTACATTTGAAAAAAACACTTGACTTAACATTGTAACCTGTCCCCACAGCCCTACACTTTCCTCACATCCTAATATGACCCATGCTTAGGGCCAAATTGAGAGAAAATTATGACAACAAATGGAGAGAAACACAGACCACATTTTAAGAGTTTAATACAATTAGATTTAGGGTTTTTTTTTTTTTTTTTTGCTTAGTATCACATATAAAGAAATAAATTGGGCTATGTATTTCAAGCAGTACAACTGATACTTATCTTTATAAATTCACATACATGTTTGTTAATATTTACCTACTCAAAATGATTGCCTTTCCTAATCAATAAGAAGAGAAGCAGAAATAATGATTTAGGTCTACTCCTAAGTGATTTGGAGATTTCTTTGAAAACTCAAACGAGTGTTTTCACACAATCAGTCACTCTCCCTTTTAAGTCCCTTCCTCTGGTCCCTTCAACAGTCTATGGCAGTATCAATTTTGTCTAAGGAACCTACTATTTCCTTGTAAGATCTACACAATCTCATACTGTCTGTCCCTTCTAGAATTACAGCTTGCCTTTGCAGGATTTTAATTTCAATGCCCATTAGCACCAGAACAATAGACAGGTGTCCCCTGAAGGACAATGTCCTTAATTTCCCTGCTATTAGAAGCTATTTGGGAGGAAGAAAGAAAGTGAGAAATGATTTTCTGAATACTCATGTTTTTCTTATCATTAGCTCTTTGAATAGCCATTAATTCTTCAGTGGGAACATAAAGTTTTTGGCTTCCCTTTGGATTCTGGAAGGCCAAAAGAGGCCAATGACACTTACTGAAAGAACCCAAGACCTAGGTTTAAGTTACCAAATTTTCATTCTTTTCTCAAGTGTCATCACTGTATTAAACTCTTTCACAAATGTTTCCAGAGACAGAAGTTGGAAAATAAACCTATTTTTTTTTTCTAGATACTTTCATGGAATGAGAAGAAAAAAGGATCTTTTTGTTAGGGTTATTTCTAAACTCATCAACTAAAAATGAAATATAACTTCCTTTCAGAAAATTTAAATAAGTTGCTAAATCTAAAAAACAAAGTACTGGTTAATAACACATGAAGAGTCTCTTCAGATGTGTAATGTAATACGCGAAAAACATGAAAGGACAACGCCACATTTCTCACTTCATGAAGACATATTAAATAATAAGAGAACAGAAGTACAAATAGTCCTAGGAATTCTGTATCTGTTAATGATATTATTTATGAAATAAAATTTAAAATTATAAATAAATTCATTTATAAATAAATGAATTTTGTTTTCTTCGAATCACAGAAATATGATCTTACCTGTACACTCCTATTACCACTGTACCAGGTCCAATTTAAAGGAGCACACTGTTGGCATTTACACACCAAGACAACGGAATCCCCCACATAACTGATCAATGGTTTGTTTTTTCCTTGAACTTCAGGGACTAAGAAAAATTTAGAGAATTATATGTTAATGTAAGAGTTTGAACAAGGAAATGTATTAAAGTTGAAGACAAATTCCCCTTCCATGTTCTCATCAGTATGATTTTCTTAACATAATTTTAGTTTCATATAATGTGAAACTACATTTTTAATTGGAGTATAGTTGGCACACAGTATGACATTAGTTTCAGGTGTACAACAGAGTGATCAGACGAGTCTACATGTTAAGCTCACCACACATGTACCTACTATCTATCACCATGAAACACTATTAGAATATCATAGACCTTATTCCCTATGCTGTAGCTTTCATCCCCCTGACTTATCCACGCCATAACTGGAGTCCCATACCTCCCACTCCCCTTTACCCATTTTGTCATCTCCCCCACCACACCACATCCCCTGGCAACCACAGGTTTGTTGACTCTATGACTCTTTTTCTGCTGTTTTTGTTTATTTGTTTTTGTTTGAGAAATTTCCTAAGAAAGTTTGAGGTAGGTACCATTAGTAACAGAATAAAAATGACCACTGAACTTAGAAAAAATAAGTTTTAAGGATATGAATAACCTGGTAAAGAAAATTAAAACATCAGAACATATGCAAAGCAATAAAAGATGATTCCACTAAAACTCCATGGTGGAATCAGTTTCTTCTCACTGACCTCAAAGGATATATTATTGAATGTGCACTTATACTGGAGGTGTACACTGACCAACGAAGGTTACTTTTACTTTTTTTCTTTTACTCATTCTAGCAAGATTTTGGTTTTATGTTTTGTTTTTCCTTTTTTTATTTGGCAACAGAGAGAAAGTATAAAATTATGTATAAATTTTTAATGCTATATTGACAAATTTTATAAATATTGCTTGATATTCACTTGTTATCCTATATTTATATTTTGTTTTGGGGTTGGCCAGGGTAGAAATAGAAAGATCGGTTTTAAGTACTAAAGTTAGGTTTCTGGATTGAATACGTTTTCTAAGTGATCTTGGCTTCGTACTACCCAACGATAATTGGGCGTTTGCTGGATGAATCATAAAGATGAGGAAAGGGGAAATAGTTGGTAATAACTAGAAAAGAAATCCTGACTCGTGTAACTACCATAGACGTGGTAACATAGGGTTGGAGAATAGGATTTCTTTATGTGTTCTGTCCTCAGCTGATTAAGGTTACAATGACGGGTTGTGGGAAGTCTCCTTTTATCCTTATTGTTTAAAATGTGCCTAAAGGGGAGCCGTCGTCTATTAAGCATCTGTCTTCAGCTCAGGTCATGATCTCCAGGGTTGGGCTCCCTGCTCAGCGGGGAGTCTGCTCCTCCCTCTCCCTCTGCCCCTCCACACCCCCTACTTGTGCACGCATGCTCTCTCTCTCAAATAAATAAATAAAATCTTTTAAAAATAAATAAATAAAATGTGCCTAAATACAACTGAACATATCACCCTCTCCTTCATCAAGGCTGCTGACACCGAGTGTTGAATTAGCAGTGCTAATAAAAAGAGATGCAAGTAAGAGGAAGGTATGTCACCCATGTCAGCATTAGTGCTTCAAGTAATTCATATGAAAGATAACAGAGCAATCTATAAATCAGTTCTCACCCTTTACATAACCAAGGAAACATGTTTTCATGAAACTGAATGGCCTACAGTTTTAAATCAACTAGAGCTGTGAACTGCCAATCAAAATTTATAAGCACCAACTATTACTTCATAAACCTAGTCAGGGACCACTAGGGCACTCCTGAGGGAGGAGAGAGAGAGAATACATGTGACTGTCTTTATCTAAGACATCTCAGCCAGAAGATATTCTGAGCACTCCTTTTGACTGAGGCCACCAGTGTCCCACATTCCGATCGGTCACCATCAGGCTGAGGGATATTTAGTTAATATGTGTCCATTTCAAGGGTCAGGTCCTTAAGTGTTTGAAGGAAGTCAGCACAATGTGGCCATGATGTGACCAAGAATTGATTTGGGTCCAGGAAGTACATACACTCAAATTACAGTTTCAGTGTTACTAACGTTGAGGACTTCAGTAGGTCATAACCCATCCTGCCGTGTTGTTGTAAAGGATTAAGTATGAGATCACAGTAAATAAAGTGTTTGGTGCAAAGTAAACACCAAAAAGTTTTGATCGTGTACTGGTACGGCTTTTCTTAACTGACCTCCCTTACAATTTGTAATGCCCACGGCCTTAGTACCTAATGGTCATGAGCCAGCTTACTAGGATAGATCATTATCATGTGGGAGAATGATTTCTAGGTCAGCTGGTCATGTGGAACAGAGAGGAAATAAGACTTAGAATAAGAAAAAGAGAACTGGAAATTCATCTGAATATATCTCAGAACCGTAGAAACACATAAAAAAACCCAAAACGTGGGAAGGCTCCCAACTGAATCCTTTATAGACCACCCAGCCCATGTGAGAAAGGAGACTAAAAGAGTAAAATGATGAAAAATTCAAGGGGATGAATTCACAGGAGACAAGGCCCAAAAGAATGAAGAAACAGGAGCTTTGAGATCCTTTAATAACATCTATTAAAGAACTTCGTGAGGCTGTGAAACAAATTCTACTGCTTGAAACACACCTTCATGTACTTGGTGAAGCAGCTGAGTAAGAGTTTTGTGTAAGGATTACAATTTCAGAATTGGTTAAAAAGTTAAAAAGAAAATCTTGCTTCCAGACCTATGTAGTATATAGAGCAGAAAAAACACATGGAATAATAACCTACATACTACATAAAAATCTAAGAATAAATAGGGCCCATTCACCACATACTGGTTTTAACAAGAAAAAGCAGAATAAAGCAACTGGTACTTTGACATAATCTATGAGTGAAATTTTTAAATAAGAAAATAATTGCTATCCACATGCATTTTTTAAATAACAATAAAGACTGTGTCTCTCATGTGTTCTCCTTATTAACTCAAACTACTTTTGTTCAGTTTCCTCAGTCTGTGACTACCGCCCTTTGGGCTCATCTGGGAACCCAGAGAGCAGTCTACTGCAGGAAAATAACCAATATAAGAAAACTGAAAGCAACTCTAGGATCCAAGAGAATAGGATGACCATCTGTCCTGATATTAATGTAACTACATTTTAAGTTCTTGAGGAATAAGACAATAAATTTCAGCATCAGAATGTAGTAGGCCTAAATTATGCCGAACCATAACACATTTCATTCTGTTTCTTTTTCCTTTTTTTTGAAAATTTTGTTTTTCATTTATTTATGTTATTATATTATCATTATTATATATTTATATGCATTGTATTATATATTATTTATTATTATAATATTATATTATTAATATTATATATTTATTTGCCAGAGAGAGTGCTCAAGCAGGGGGCGTGGCAGGCGGAGGGAGAGGGAGAAAGAGGCTCCCTGCTAAGCAAGGAGCCAGATGCAGGACTCAATTCAAGGACCCCAAGATCATGATCTGAGCTGAAGGCAAACACTTAACTGATTAAGCCCTCCAAGGGCCCCCCATTCTGTTTTTTTCTTACAGTAGATCCTGTTTCCTCACTAGACACTGGAAGTGGTGGCCAAAAAAGGCTGAGCAGCAGCCTGTGGACTGAAGTCTCTGGTGACCTCACCAGAAATTCCCTCCTCTCATTCAGCCCTCACAGTTTTCCAGTCTTAGAGAGGAGTATTATCCTGGATTAGTCATGGTCTGGGGTGCTGATTGGGCCCTGTTTCCTAGAGATAGAAATTTGGAGGTATAAATAACTCAGCCTCATGCTCAGCGTATTTTTCCCGGCTCAGGACGGGGTTATCCTCCCGTCTAGAGGAGTAAAGACCTAAATGACCTTGGGCTGTGAAGGAACCCATGGCTCTGCTTTGGCTTAAAGTTAGTACAACCTCCTTGAGGAAAGAGAAGCCTTCCGTGTGGCAAAGCCTTCCAAAAATTTCAACAACATTTGTGGCCAAGGCTGGCCAATGATAAAACGTGACTTTGCCTTAGTGTCCCTTTTTTGGCGTGTGTTTCTTTACTTGAGATTTTGTTGGGAAAAGGAATGACTGGACGGAGTGAGAAGGAAGTGATTCCAGGGCCTCCTGACAGGGCCTCCTGACAGAACACTGTCAATCTATCTGTTCACGACCACGCTGTAGTCCGACTTCACTCCAATATGCCCAACACCTGGTGTGGCTTTGTTGTTAAATGAAGTATGAGGACACAGAAGCTCCCTGAAAGGGAAACCCTACTTTAGGGGAGGCCTCCACTGAAAACGTGCAGATTAAGCAGAGATTCAAACTTAGCTAAAATAAGGTTCTTTTCTGAAGACACAAGGTTCCTTCCAAACCTCAGCTGAAGCAGAACCACACTTTCTGAGCTCCATATGAAAAGGTGGACATTAACTACTGCTCTGCTACATTTTATATGGCTGATAACAGCAGTGTGGATCTAAACTATAAAATGCACCATGGTCAGGAAACTCTAGTTTCTTGGAACTTTTCCAGAGGTCACAGTTGGTTCTGGGATGCTACTTAATATTGGGAAACATTTATGCAAAGAAGGACAACGATACAATATTCTAATGTGTGCTGTTGACCTTTTGAAACTTTGGATAAGGCAGGACCAGTGAGAGTCTTGGGATTGGAAGAATCCAAGTGTGAGGATGCTGAATTGCTGATTCAAACTAGTGTCTGGATGGGGCCCAGGATCTACCTGGTGACAGTAAAAGCCCTATGGAGTTATAAACTTAGAGATTTATATCATGAACTAGGAAAAAATCAGCCTGGGTCATTTTTGGCTCAAAGACATTTAAGTATTATCAAATTAGGGAAAAAACTCTTCCACATAATCAAAGACAGCTAACTAGACATCAATACTGGGGTTTGAAGCTGAAGTTCCAACCGATTCTACATAGTACTATTCCATACTCCGTCTCCTTGGATACAGAGACAGAGGGCCAGGCCAAGAAAGGTTTCACAGCACTTGGTGCCATCAAAATCTCATCCTTCACCAACTAAATTTCTGCATCTTTCTACTAGGAGATTTTAACACTGACGAATGTTATAAAAGTTTTCAGCAACTATGTCAGAAGAGTTGACCAGCTACTGAGAAACATGGGGCCCACCACTCATGTTTCTTGAATGAAAAGTAATCACCGACATGTTAGCACCTGCCAGCTTCCAGTGTGACTGTTGCGCTCTCTCTGGGACCAGCATCAACAGCCAAACCCACAAAGTCAGCAGGGTTTTGGGTATTGTACTAATCAGTGATGCTGAAGCCCTTTTACAATCTCTAGTAATAAATCAACCAGCTCCCATAAGGGCACACGCAGGGGCTCTGCTGATGAATTATTCCAAGGACTTAGGCTCATATACTAGTTGACTCATATAGTCAATAGCAAAATGGGTTTTTCTTGGCTGAACTTAAAACAGAGGATAAAAGAGGCTTTCAACCACACTCAGTTGTAGGATTGCTGAGGAAAACTAAGGCTTCTTCTTAGGAAAACCCATAGGCAAGTCATGAGGAGACATAATAGGATATTTATAAAAATAGATGCCATCCTATAAGCCTTACAGATCTAATCAAATAATAACTATGATATGAACTGTTCTGCAGATGCCATTAAGTTGTAATCAAATGAAATTATTTCTCCAAGCAATATTCAATTTAGATGAATTATAGGGAATTATGATTTTACCAAAGAAGATCTAGAAAGGCCCAACTTATTAATTTTATAAATGTCTTTGAGACATAATGTATACTTAAAAGTTATATAAATGTTAAGTGGGGATTAAAAACTAATAAACTGAACTAAAGTACTGGGATGCCTGGGTGGCTCAGTTGGTTAAGCAGCTGCCTTCGGCTCGGGTCATGATCCCAGTGTCCTGGGATCGAGTCCCACATCGGGCTCTTTGCTCAGCGGGGAGCCTGCTTCTCCCTCTGCCTCTGCCTGCCACTCCGTCTGCCTGTGCTCACTCCTGCGCTCACTGTCTATCTGACAAATAAATAAATAAAACCTTTAAAAAAAAACTACAAAAAGAAAAAAAAACAGTAAATATTCAGTGGCATTCCTCTTTGCATTCCTCAAGCATTTGATTTCAAACCTAAGCCTTGTGGTTGGTGCTCCTGACACCAGCCAGAATCAGCCTAGTCATCTCAAAATAGATATGGAATCAAGAGGCTTTCTCCAAGTCTGCATGGCATTAAATGTATTGGCATATTGAAAAGTAAGATGCTTCTGTTAATCTTCACTTTAGAGGCAGGACCGATCAGCGCCAAATAATAATTTAAGTAATTTATTATAAGAGAGCTAATAGGAAAAAACATAGTATATTCAATATTTAAACTGTGAACAGGTGTAATTAGTACCTATTTCTAGAAAACAGTCCTATTGGCGGGAAAAAGCCATTTTTCTTTTTTTTAGAGCTTTTATTTATTTGACACAGAGTGAGAGAGAGCACAAGCAGGCAGAGCAGCAGGCAGAGGGAGAGGGAAAAGCAGGCTCCCCGCTGAGCAGAGAGCCGGATTCAGGGGTCCATCCCAGGACCCTGGGATCACGACTTGAGCCGAAGGCAGATGCTTAACCAACTGAGCCAACAAGGTGCCCCTGAAAAGGGCAATTTTTAAAAACTGAATCTTCTGGAATCACTTTAAGCCTCAAGATTTGATGAAGATTCCCTCAAAGCCTACAGACCTTCTTTACATATTTAAAGGAGACTCAATAAAATGTTTACTAGAGGATTATGTGTTTGTGCATGTGTTAATATCTTTTTGTTGTTGTTGTTAATATCTTTTTAGATAATTAAGAAGGAAAGAAAGAAGGGAAGAGGGGGAGGAGTGGAGGGAAGGAAAGAAAGAAAAAGACCAGGGAAGGAAGGGAATAAGGGAAGGAAAGGTATGGTGCATCTATTCTCCACGAAACTAAAGCAGAGGAAAGGAGGTTAAGAGAGAATGTACATGATCAAAATAATCAAAGGATGGGAATAGCTTCTGCCTTTGCAGAGACCAAATTGCATAAACACAAGGATTTATTATATTTGCCAAGGAGGGACATTCACAAAACCACATGAAGGAAATGAGTCTGGGAGAACAGAGGGAACGTAGGGAGCCATAGAGGAACAAACCACCTTAAATCATGATAATGTTGAAGCAGGCCATTCTGCTTGGGCCTTGGAGACAGTATCCATATTTTGTCAGGGCAGCTAGCCAGACTCCACAATTTTCAGGAAAAGCAGAGAACGATTTCTCATGTGCCTTGGGAAATATACATAATGTGAAGCAGAGCCCAGAATAGTTAATGTAGCAACAGATCACATTTCCCAGGTACCAGCCTGGACACTGTGGTTCACTAATCTATCACAGAACAGGGGTTTTTCATGAAGATAAGTGTCCAACTCAGTGACTAGTCTTTAATATGAGATTGAGACCTTTACAGTTTTGGTCTAATGATAGTAAGAGTAAAATATTCTGATTTTACTTTTTCTCATTCCACAAGGAGGAGCTATGGATTGTACTCTGGGTTTTGTCCTTATTTGAGGAGAACAAAAACAGGCAACCCTTTGTGCATCTCCGTATTATTTTTAAATTTTATGGCTCTCTAAAACCCTCAAGTCCCAGACCCACTGGTACAGAACACCAAAGCACAGTCTCACAGTCTAGGGGTACAGTAACTCAGACACCTAAAGGGGCAGTATATAAAAGCTCTGAGTTTAGTGGGCTAAAGAAATGAATAAGCAAAAGAATTCAAGAGATTGTTACACGTAACCTGGCAGCCCCATCTTTCACACTAAAATCTCACTTTAAGCTTAGGGGAGGTCCAGGAGTGGGAATGGATTGGGAAATGCAAATGCTACCACTTAGGAAGACTGGGACACTCCATTTTTAAGGTCACCACTTAAGATTCAGTAGAAAGTATATGATTCTCTCTCAGCCCATTATGTTTAGTATTGTAATGGTAATTCAAAAATTGGGGAGTTTAGAATTCTAAAAATATAATGCTGAAGTTATTACTCTATAAATTATTGGTACTAACCTCTGAAATTAAATGTGCCCCTTCGTTCCTTTTCCTCTTCAAAGAAACAAGAATAGCTTCCCAGTTGTTCGCTATTAATGATGGGAAACCTAAAGAGAATTTATTAATATAGGCTTAGTTCTCAAAACACTTCTTGATAAAAATGAAAAAGACTTAGCATTTAATCAAAATTCTAAAATAGAAACAATGACGTAAATGTGCAAATTAGAATATTAGCATAACCTTCAGGAGACAGCAAAGGCAAGACTGCCCAGTTATCAAAAATGTTTAGAAGTTGATGAATTTCCTCGAGCCACGCATGTCAAAATGTTATGTACTCACTTGTACTGGGTATACAGGATGCCTCCTGTGGCATTGACGTGGTAATTCTTAAGTCGTTCATCCCCTTTTTTCCAAGTCACATTTACTGAATTCACATCCCCAGATGTTGTGAATTGACATGTGAGTTCTATAGCAGAAGGTCGCTCTAAAGTGATATTTTTTTCCACTGGCACACTGGAATGTGCTGTTAGACACAAAAGAAAACAAGACAAAAGATGTTGTAAAAGTTACATTTAGGGGACATCCAATAAAGGGAAAGCAGTTTTAAGTCATCCATAATAATGCTCTATCACCGATTTCTTAATGTAACATTCCTTTGAAGAATTATTCCTCTGTCCACACAGATTTGGTTCCCTTTATTATTCTCTTTCATAGTCACAGAGGAAGAAAGTGTTCGTTACATTACCAGAATAGCAAAAGCCTAAGGCTATAATCTTAATCTCCTTAAAATTTCCAGCTGACAAGGATGTGGGGGAAGAGCACGGTATACAGGAGGGCCCCACGCTCTGACCAGAGAAACACTCCAACTGTAAAAACGAACAAAACCTAAGGGAGAGAAAGAATGGAGTAACTGTTCTGACTCCTTTGAGGAATCGTGTTATCCGTAGTTATTACAAGAATGTTTTGTGTAAAATGTGGGTTTGTGTGTTACACTAATTCTGTCATTCCTAGTCCTCTTAGTCCTTAAACACTTGTGGGGACTGGACAAACATACAGATGAATGGCAGAATTCAAATACTCAACCTGAACTTCTGCATTTTCACTGAATTTGCAATTCCGGTACAAACCCATGAGGTCAGGGGCACCTGGGTGGCTCAGTGGGTTAAGCTTCTGCCTTCAGCTTGGGTCATGATCTCAGGGTCCTGGGATCGAGCCCCGATTCGGGCTCTCTGCTCAGCAGGGAGCCTGCTTCCCCGCCCCCCCGCCTGCCTCTCTGCTTACTTCTGATCTCTCTCTCTCTGTCAAATAAGTAAATAAAATCTTTAAAAATTAAAAAAAAACTAAACTATAATATTTAGGGAGGTACTTCTGTGAGATAAAACAATTTTTAAAAAAGCAAGAACATGACTCTATGAAAACCAGAACGCTGGTGGTTACTCTTAAAGGGAAATAGGGGGTTGTGTTTGGGAGAGGGCACTGTGGTATATAAACACATTTCTCAATTTCCTGCCCAATAATGTGGCATCAGTAAAAGCAGAATGCAGGGCCAAAATGTAGAAAGAAAAAAAAAAAAAAA
>ML106996.1:29622-47499 GCA_003697995.1 Taxidea taxus jeffersonii
CTTGGGCATTAAGAAAGACAGCATATATAATGAATAAAAGGATGGCCCCTGGTGCCTGACTGCCGGGATTCAGAACCAAGCTCTGACTTATCAGCTGGGGCCTTGCTCAGTTCACTTAATTTCCTTTTCCACATTTGCAAATTGCAAACAGTAGTAGTACCTACTACACCGGGATGTTATGAGGGTTAAATTAAGTTACATTTAGAAATATAAACATTGTATGAAGTCAGTCCCCTGTGTCTGTTAAGTAAATGACTAACAACATCTTAAAAACACAAAATAAGTAAACAACCAGGCTTCCATGAATCAAAGGTCATGTTTCCTATTCTCCCAGGCACAGGACCTTGTGTTCCCCAGTCTCTAGCATCTTTGTTGTTTTAAGATTTTACTTATTTGTTCGACAGAGATTAAGAGAGCACAAGCAAAGGGAGAGGCAGGCAGTGGGAGAGGGTAAAGCAGACTCCCTGCTGATCAGGGAGCCTGATGTGGGGCTCAATCCCAGGACCCCGGGATCATGACCTGAGCCAAAGGCAGCCGCTTAACCAGCTGAGCCACCCAGGCGCCCCTCTAGCATCTTTGGTAAGTAAGCTGCTAAGAGCTGGACCAATGCCATGCTAGTCCAAAATGTGCAACTAATGTATTATATTTGAATCCCTCTACAAGAAACATTTCATCTCTAGTTTCTAAAAGGGCCTGAGGGAAAGAGAAAACAGTAAGGACAAGACAGAAATATATGTGCAGGGGGGTGGGGGGATGGGCGAGCCTGGTGGTGGGTATTAAGGAGGGCACATATTGCATGGAGCACTGGGTGTGGTGCGTAAACAATGAATCTTGGAACATTGGAAAAATAAAATTTAAAAAAATATATGTGCAATTTAAGTAAACATTAATACGACCACATGAAAACATTCCATTCATCAAGGAGGTTAAAAATCCTAACGATAGCAGTAGGAAGAAAGCCTATGGTTCCTAGTAAGCATAAACATATCTCCAGGGACGCCTGGGTGGCTCAGTTGGTTAAGCGGCTGCCTTCGGCTCAGATCATGATCCCAGCGTCCTGGGATCGAGTCCCACATCGGGCTCCTTGCTCAGCAGTGAGCCTGCTTCTCCCTCTGTCTCTGCCTGCCTCTCTGTCTGCCTGTGCTCACTCCTGAGCTCTCTATCTGACAAATAAATAAATAAATAAAAATCTTTTAAAAAATAAAAATAAATGTATCTTCAGATTTAACTTCTATATTTCAGGAAGGCAGTTCCTAAGACCAAACTTTTTGATGGGAAGGCAACCAGAACAACAACCTACAGGAAAATGCAACCATGTAGGCCACAGGTTGGAAATCCAGTCTTTCAAAATGAATGTCAAATCTTTTCTTTTGTCGAATAAAAACAAATCCAGATCTATGTAAGCAGAGATTTTATTCAAAAAGCCTATTTCAATAAGGAAGATGCTCCAAACTTTGGATCTGTCTGCAAGAGTCAAACAGAAAATGCTTTCCTTTTTCTAGGGAGGGGTAAGCAGGCTAGCAGGAACTTTAGAGAGGAAATGGGACAAACTAGTGGGGGGAAGCAGGAAGCATGATCACACTGTAGTCAAGCGTTAGTGCTGCTCAGACTTGGGGCAAACTAAAGTTCAAGGGCCTGGGAGAAAGAAAAAGTAATAAGTAACTGACAGACAACTACGGACCGCGCTGGTCTCTTCATACCAGCAAGAATACTGGTTTTAATGGTAGTATTACAATAAAAGAGTAGTCAGAAGTTAAATACTCCAAATAGGTTAAGTAAATAACCAGCCCCATATCAACTAAAATGTCCACTTTTGGGACGCCTGGGTGGCTCAGTTGGTTAAGTGGCTGCCTTCAGCTCAGGTCATGATCCCAGCATCCTGGGATCGAGTCCCACATTGGGCTCCTTGCTCGGCAGGGAGCCTGCTTCTCCCTCTGCCTCTGCCTGCCACTCTGTCTGCCTGTGCTCGCTCTCTCTCTCTCTCTCTAACAAATAAATAAATAAAATCTTTAAAAAAATAAAAATAAAATAAAATTTCCACTTTTTTCTCTCTTTTGGACACCAACCCTTTTTCTCCCAGGGTCCTTACTGGGTAGGGAAGGGGTGCGCTGCTGCCAACATTACCTGGATACTCAAAGGATTTGCAAACTTATGTTCTCATATGGATCTCTCTTAAAGAAAAACTTCATCTGACAGAGGAAACCAATAGCTAGAACATGAAAACAAGGTTTCAAAAATTATTTGAAAGGCGACACATTTACCAGTCAGTGAGATGTTATGACTCTCCAAGAAAAGGTCGGAGTATTTTGTCATCATTACTTCTGGGATGGGTAGACTTGTAAGAGGTGAAGCTGTAAGAAGAAGAAAATGTGATCGCATATTATTATCAAGATGAAATAACTGTAGGCTAGTTTGTAACAGCTAAAATGCTATATTGTACATGATTAATGAAAAATAAAATTAATTTAAAAAATAACATAGAAGTGTTGTAAGTGCTTTTTTTTTCCTTTTTAAAAGGTTTTATTTATTTATTTGACAGACAGAGATCACAAGTAGGCAGAGAGGCAGGTGGGGGGTGGGGGAGGGAAGCAGGCTCCCCGCTGAGCAGAGAGCCCGATGTGGGGCTCAATCCCAGGACCCTGAGATCATGACCCCAGCCAGAGGCAGAGGCTTTAACCCACTGAGCCACCCAGGCGCCCTGTAAATGCTTTTTTTAAAAAAAGGTTATATTTATTTGACAGAGAGAGCATGAGCAAAGGGGAGGGGCAGAGGAAGAAGGAGACACAGACTCCCTGCTAAGTAGGGAGCCCTACGTGGGGTTTGATCCCAGGACCCCAGGGTCACGACCTGAGCTGAAGGCAGATGAGCCACCCAGGTGCCCTGTAATTATTTTTTACAATCAAGAATAAACTCCAAATATTGGAATAGAGACTGAGAACAAACAGGAGTTGTACAAGATAATAAAAAAATGTTTCTACCCAAAAAGAGGAGTGCAAACATTCCTTTGGTATCAGGTGGGAGATGAGGGAAACATACCTTTCATTCATATAAGAAAGAGAGAAACAGTTCTTAAGACTAAAGGACAGTTAAAGACTGAACAGATAGCTGGAGAAAAGATGTTATTGACTCTGTAAATGTGTTTACAATATTTAAATTCTAATTACACCTTAACATTGTTCCTAAAAGAGATAATTACTCTTACTCATTTAAAAAATCTGAGATTCCTTTTGAACTACTGGAATCTAAAACAGTGGAAAAGCAAGCTGAGCTGAGTTTCAGTGCAGAATGCCTTCCTTACTTTTCCATGGCACTATCATTGACTCACTCGATAGCATCTTTAATTTCCCTGCCTAAGATCTTCCAGCAGATACACGAATTCCCTCTTCAATGCAGAGAGATCTGAATGGTTGCACCGCAAGAACTGATGAAAACGTGAGTACCTTCCAATCAAAATGAACCCTCCCTTCTTCTCAGGTGTCCTTCTTCTACAGAGTCCTTCTTGGGCTTCCCACGTCTGACCAGCCGCCCCCTCCCAGCACACAGAGTACCTTGCCCTCATTGCGGTAGACTCCCACATACTATGTTCTAATTGTATGAGGTACTGGTGTGTGTCTCTCACCAGACCGTGAGCAGGGATTAATAATTTATGAGGCAGAATGCAATGGCATACTTAAAAATAAAAACTTTGGGGGGCACTGTATGATTTGAAAGGCAACACATTTACCAGTCAGTGAGATGTTATGACTCTTCAAGGAAAGGTTGGAATATTTTGTCATCATTACTTCTGGGATGGTTAGACTTGTAAGAGGTGAAGCTGTAAGAAAAAGAAAATGTGATCGCATATTATTATCAAGATGAAATGACTGCAAGCTAGTTTGTAACAGCTAATATGCTATATTGTATACTATTAGTGAAAAATAACATTTTCAGGAAGCTCCGAGGAACTAGATCTCATACATTCGCAGATATTCAGAAATATATTGGGCTATTAAATGAGACCAAATTTACAACTTTTTCTATGTTCTTTTCTTTACTGAAAAATCCCTGCTGATTTACATCAAATAACTTAAAAAAATTATTGTCTTATCCTACCATTTGTAGTTTCTTTATGAAACATACATGAAGATACTGAAGAATGAGGTAAGACTGTCAGGAAAAAGACAGACATAAAGAGGCAGAAAGAAGGTGAGTGAACAAAGAGAGACGGAGAGACCATAATAAAGGGCATAAAATGAGGACAGAGAAGAGAAAATGGATAGACAGTGAGAGTTTCTGCTCTTTTGTTTTCCAGCTACAGTTACAGACCGGCTCTACCAAACTTTTGGTACTCCTCTGCCGTTTCTCTTACCTTTTCCAAATCTTTATTGAAAAAAAAGAAGTTTCCATTTCCTCCCTCCCATGTTCCTCAAAACTCCCCCCCTCCCTTTTTTTTTTTTTTTTTTTGGTACAGTGGCTACTCTTCTTTGTGAGGCATCAGAACTTATCTCCCTTTAAAACAAGCCCAACTCCATCAAATAAGTCAGAAAGGGGGAAAAGGCTTATGACTGTAGTCTTGGCTGCATTCTTAAAACTCCTCATTCAATTTAAATTAAAGCTGAGCCTTTTTTATTTCACTTTCCTAATACTCTGTGCAGAAACTTACTCCTAGTGCAAGGTTAGATTTCCAGTTATTATGTGTATGAAAAATATTATCAAAGCTGGTGATCACCTTTGTTGCCTCAGCTAGTGCCCAGGTTTGACAACACTGCCTAATAAACAAATCTACCCAGCAGAACCTCACTCTCCAGTAAGCTGTGTTCCAAAGGCTGGATTGCTTCTAAAGCAGCTTTGGAAGGTGGAGGGCACTTTCTCATAAAGTCATCCTTTAATGAATTTAATATGTAAATCACACTACCCTACGACAGTGATTACACAGGAAAATATGCCCTGAGTGTCTCACTGGGCTATCAAGAATAGAAAACATTTCTTCCACTCACATTTAATATTCATTCATTCATATTCTTTCAGTCTCCATGTCTCTCTGTCTCTCTCTCTTTCTCTCTCTCACACACACACACACACACACACACATGTACACACAGCCCAAAGGGCTCCTATCGACATTCTTTTTCTGATGAAAAAAATTGTTTTTCCATTCTTAGGCATAGCTCACTTAGAGGTTGTATTTAAGAGGAAATTATCTCAGGAAGATGAAAGTAGATACTATTGACTTACGGATAGGAAGCCAGGAGGGTGCGGATGGGAAGGAATGAGCTGTTCTAGATCATCCGTTCTGTGAAACATGCAAAACATAAGCTTTGATATCTTTGCTTCCTTGCTAGGGAGTCTCTTTTCTTGGCCTAGCCTACTCCAGAGCTGAATGTAATTGTGAGGGTTCTCATCATACCCTTTATCCCTAAAACAAGTCCATAATCCTTTGAGATAGTCTAATATTATTTATTCATAATATTAGTAGTAGTATTCACACTATCAACAGCATAAGAAAGTGACATAAGCTGAAAAAATGTGTTTTATCCTTCTTATTTTATTTAAATAAGTGAATACAGGGAACACTTGATCCGTGCTTGATGCTGGTAAGGAGCAGGAAGCTGAGCAAACTTGGTCCCTACAGGGCCACATGGATGATAATAATAGCGATTTAGGTCCCCAATCTGTAACTGAGAGTCATTAAAATTTCAGAGTGCCACCCACTCATAGTATGACTATAACTAGCCTGCGTATTTTCCAACTTGGCAGGGGAGCAGCAGAGGATGAAGCCTGATTTACATCTTCGAGAGACTCTGGAGGTGGAACAGAGGTGGAGATAATGCCACAGAGATGAGCTCAGAGGCTGCGGTTATTTTGCTATTTCTCAGTATCAGGACTGGATGGGAGAGCCTACCTGTATTAGCACAAGAGAAGAGAGGTCTAGACTTGGTTTGGGCAAAATCTAAGCTCACAGAATGGGAGCGGAATGGGAGGGGGAAAAAAAAAAAGCCAAGCTCCAAGAATAGAGAAGTTTGGGTAGCTCCAGAAGAAACGAGCTGTTATGACTACTTCCCATTGCCTGTCCATAAATTAAAAATACAGACATCCATAAACCAGCCACCACCTGTACCCTAACTTCGTATCCCCTCTAAAGCATTTTTCTTGATCAAGCTCCAGATTCCACTGAACAAGCCCGAAGTGCAAAAGAACATGTGGAATTCTTGTGGGTTTTTTGGTTGGGTGTTTTTTTTGTGTGTGTGTGTGCATCAAGGAAAGTCCCTCCAAAAGGCAATGCACACAAACATCTTGAGTGGAAAAAGCAGGGCCTTCCACAGAAGGTGCTAGAATAGTAAAAGTGAGAAGTTCTTTGCTTAGCCAAGTTTTTTTTTTTTTTTTTAAATCAAAGAAGTGGGAATGTAAACCTTATTGCTTTCCGTAGAAGGACAACAGGCAGGAGGCAGAGACTGGCGTTTAAAGGACACTGGCAGGAGAGTCAGGCAGATGTGGTTTGAATACTTCCCCTAAAGGATTAGGCTGAGTCACAAAAAGAAACACAAAATGGAGAGGCAGGAATTTGGATCCTAATCCAAGTCCTGCCTCTGACTTGTTACTCGGGGTTTCATTTCATGGAAAAAAGAGGGAGGATCAGAAGAGTCTAATACTGAGTGATGGTGCCAAGATCACAGCATACATTCCTCAAGTTGTCACACTCACCCCTCTCTTAATCATGGTGGGAAACTTTCCACCAGCCTTCTTTTACAGTTAGTGGCAAAAATGCCACATAAAGAAGTAACATCTAATAGCTTTTCTAAAGATTAAAGATTTTACTCTCTCTGCAGGGGCAAGGGGGCATGCAGGTGTTGTATCAAAGAGCTGAGTAACAACCTAATTTTCACCTATTGTTAGTTTCTGTAAAATAGCAAAATGGTCTCTACTTAAATATGTGTCACATATTACATTTTAAAGTAGACATTGCTAGATGGGTTTATAATTTATGCTATTAATATTTTAAAGAGATAAACATGTTATAATTTCTACTTACAATATTAAGGTAACTTTTACATATATAATTCTGGAGCTCCATTTTAATTGAAGTAAATTGGGAAGAAAAAGAGGATAAGTAACACTAGAACACTGCATTGGGTCTTCACATTTGGTTTCCTCTAGATCAGAAAAGCTCAATCACACCTCTGTTTAAGAATAAGCATTTGGGGGGCACCTGGGTGGCTGGTTGAGTGTCTGCTTAGGCTCAGACCACGATCCCAGGGTCCTGGTATTGAGTCCCACATTGGGCTCCCTGCTCGGTGGGAAGCCTGCTTCTCCCTCTCCAACACCCCCTGCTTGTGTTCCCTCTCTCGCTATTTCTCTGTCAAATAAATAAACATAATCTTTAAAAAAAAAGAATAAACATTTTCTCTAAATCCCCCCCAAACAACTTTATTATATTTTATGATCCTGGAAGGGTCTAGACTTCATGTAGAGAAAGATGTAAGTAAAAGCTGTTATTAGGATAAATATTCTCTTTCTTTCTTGCTCTCCTCCATATAATGTACTGGTTGCTATCAATATGCATAATTAACAATATTTTAATAAATCTTAATTTTAGCATTCTGATACACAATATTATAAATGTACAGCCCAATTATAAAAACACTATAACTTAGGAATGGATAATACATACTATTTATAAAACAAAGGTTTGGAAACCAGAATGTATTTCCTCATGGAAGCGGTTCTATATATAACCCCAAGATCTCATGCCAAATTGTAAAGGCCATTTAAGCCATGATATGGCTAAACTATAGCATTAAAATATCTAATTACCAATGTTTCTAATAAACAGTGCTTTTAGAGCTCTACTTCTGGAAGCTAGGAATATAGTATTCTTATCCCATCTGTAATGGCCGTAGTAGAAAGACGAGAAGGGGAGAATAAGGTTATATTGATTCCCAGACACTATAATCCACAGAGAGTTTGTCAAGAAAATAAATTCCTGATGGGGATATTTATAAGTCGGACTTCTAAGTCAGGGACAGTTAAAAAAGAAACAAGGGGCGCCTGGGTGGCTCAGTGGGTTAAGCCTCTGCCTTCCGCTCAGGTCATGATCCTGGGGTTCTGGGATTGAGCCCGCATTGGATCTCTGCTCGGTTGGGAACCTGCTTCCCCCTCTCTCTCTGCCTGCCTCTCTGCCTACTTGTGATTTCTCTCTCTCTGCATCAAATAAATAAATAAAATCTTAAAACAAACAAACAAACAAACAGGAAGCCCATATTTTTTCTCCATAGAATGAGAACCACTGGGCAAAAAAGGTCATTTTTAGGGGTGCCTGGGTGGCTCAGTCGGTTAAGCATCTCTTGATTTCAGCTCAGGTTATGATCTCAGGGTTGTGAGGGCGAGCCCTGCACTGGGCTCTGCGCTGGGCATGGAGGTTGCTTAAGATTCTCCTTCTCCCTCAGCCCCTCCCCCCACTCCACTTGCACACATTCACACACACGCTCTCTTTCTCTTAAAAAAAAGGGGCCATTTTTAGAACAACAACAAAAAAAACCTGAAGAACCACTAAAAAGCCTAAGAGCAAGAACAGTGTGCACTTTTCTAAAGCCTTGTAAAACTGGTTTTAAACCTTGGTCATATTGAAATATAAACAAATTGATCTTTCCTTTGAAAACGGAGTATTGCAATAAAATACATGTCAAAAGGCAGCATTAAAAACTCTTGTTTCAGACTACCTCTAAATGGTCATTAAAATATGTTAACAGTGAATCTTAGACCAAATAAAACTCTTAAGAAATAAAACACCGAAAAGTCTGACTACCATTCCTGTTCTTTCTAACAACTGTGGGTTTTTCCAGGGTTCCACCCACTAGATTATTCTTTGATAAGACTTAGATTCTGTTCAGTGGTTCTCAGCTGGAGCTGACTTTTGTCCTCCACGGGACATGTAGCAATGTCTGGAGACATGTGGACTCACGACTTGGAGGAGGTTACTACTTGTATCTAATAGGTTACAGAAATTTCCTGGGGCTGCCAGAAAAAATTACCACAAATACGGCAGCTTAAAACACCAGAAGTTTATTCTCTCATAGTTCTGGAGATTGGAAGCCTGAAATCAAGGTGCAAGGCTTTGCCCCCTCTGGAGGATCTAGGGAAGAAAACCTCCCTGCGTCTTCCTAGGTTTTGGGAGTGGCCAGCAATCCTTGGCATTCCTTGGCTCCTACAGGCCTCACTCCTATCTCTGGCTCCATCTCACAGCTATCTTCCCTCTGAGTATGTCTGTTTCCCTATCCAAATCTCCCTCTGGTTTCTTTCATAAAGACCACAGTCACTGGGTTAAAGGTCTACCCTAATCTAGTATGACCTCATGCTAACTTGATTACATCTGCAAAGATGTTACTCTCAAATGATCGGTTTCATGGGTACAGTCAGGAATTGAACACAACTTTTTTGGAGACACAACTCACCCTCTACATAGGAGAGGCCAGAGCTGCTGCTAAGCATTCTGCAATGACAATACCCCGCAACAGAGAATTATCCAGCCCCAAATGTCAATAATGCCAAGGCTGAGAAACCCTGATTTCACAGCAGGAATATCCTCAACTCTGATTCTTCAAAGGGATGTTTTTTAAATAATCTTCAAATGGCCCTGTGGCCCTGAGGTCCTTTTGATGTATTTTACGTGTAGATATTTTAAAGCAAGAACATTTCTTACCACCCTTTTTGGCTAACCCCACCCTTGCCAGGAGCCTATTTTGGGGACCTTTTATGGAGAAGCACTAAGTGCTACATGGAGTTTTAAAACGCAAACCAGGAAATCTGTTATAGCTATTAGCTATCTCCAGACTCTTGGCTACATCCTGAAAGCACTTTGGTCTTCAAGATCAATCAAATGAGATATCTAAATTCCCTTTCAGGATCTCAGAACTATGTCATTATAAGGTTATAAAAATGATTCTATCTTGGGAGTAGAGATACATTAGTAATGATATAATCACAGCTTTAAAACTTGCAGAAAAATGTTATTTTCGATTGAAAGAATAACACCAGCTTCAAAGATAACATCCATTATTTCTACACTGACAATATATTATTTGAGATATTTTATTTTGCTTGAAGAGTGACTATGTTTTATTAGGAGTAGGGGGTTTCATTTTTAATAAGACATTTTGAAGGTTTTTTCTTTTTTTCTTTTCTTTTCAAGATTTTAAGTAATCTCTACACCCAACATGAGGTTTGAACTCACAACCTCGAGATCAAGAGTCATAGGCTCCAATGACTGAGCCACCCAGGTATTTTTTCTTCTACGTCACGGTGTGTCCCAGTTGTTTATTTCTACAATTCACATTATATTATGAAGTACGGGAGGCCAATGATATGAAAGTAATTTCAGAAGAGGACAGTCCAGAACAAGCAGCCTCCACACTTATAATCTGTTTGAGGGCAACTACTCCTTTGGAAAATGGTACTTAATCACATAAACTGATGACAGTTTCTCAACTCTCATTGTGGCCTAATGTCTACATTAAGTAAAGCTTTCTTATAAAGAGGTGAAATTCTTGGGGCGCCTGGGTGGCTCAGTGGGTTAAAGCCTCTGCCTTCGGCTCAGGTCATGATCCCAGAGTCCTGGGATTGAGCCCCGCATCGGGCTCTCTGCTCCGAGGAGAGCCTGCTTCCTCCTCTCTCTCTGCCTGCCTCTCTGCCTACTTGTGATCTCTCTCTCTGTCAAATAAATAAATAAAATCTTTAAAAAAAAAAAAAAGAGGTGAAATTCTTTTTGCTTCTTTTCAAAAGATCTCAGACAAAAGGGTTGAGTACAGAATAAAGAATTCTTCCCCTGAACCACCTGAGAATCTGCTGCTGACCTGATGACTCACCCCCCTCTAGAACATGACTGTGCATTCCCAGAAAGGACCTATCCCCACTCCACTTCATCCCCACATGGCCATCAGAGTTGGGAAATTGACACTGATGCATTACCATCTCATCTCGCACCTCATGGAAGTTTCATCAAAAGTCCTGTAGGTGTATTTTTCAGCCAAAGGTTGCAGTTCAGAATTACATGCTGCTCTCAGCTGCCATGTCCCCTCTACTCTCCTTCACCCTCTCTCAGCTTTAGCCATTCTTGACTCTTACAACCAGTAGAGTTCCAGTATGGTTATGTTGTAATGTAATTAGATTTGGAGGAGACCTTTGGCAAATATATCACAGAGGTGATGTTGTACTCTCTCATTGCATCCTACCAGATGGCCCATTTCTCTTCCTCTCTTTGATGATGGCTTTTACTTTGATCATTTGTCTATAACAATGTCTGCCAGGCTTCTCCACAATAAAGAATTTTTTTCTTTTTCTCTTTCTCTTTTCATGAATACTACTTTATGCATTTTGTGGGAACTTACTTTAAAACTATGTAGTATCTTGTGTCTCATCAAACTTTCAATTGATTCATTTGATTAATTTATATCGGCATGTACTCATGAATACCTATATTATTCAATGGGCATTATTCAGTGGCTACTAATGGATACAAGTCCATTACTATTATTATTTATGTTGATGCTCAATTTGTCCCAGATCTGTCCAGTGGGGGCCTTCTGGCTCTTGGATCCTTCTGACATGGCCCATCATTCTTTGAGCACTTTGCTGCTTTCTGGCACAAGAGGTTCCAGGCTTGTCCTATCCTTTCTCCTCCCTATTCATAAAATCAGCCCTTTCTCCAAAAAGTCCTAGTTACCATTAGTAAAGAATGGTATGTAGATCAAGATCTGACTCATCACTATTCGGAAATCATTTCTCCACTTCAGTGGGCAGAGTAATACGTAACTGCATATTCACACATACACATATATATATAAATATATGTGATGTATATGCATTATACATATATTTACACATATACACATTTATGCCTATGCATCTGTTACAGAGATATAGAAATGAAAGATAGATCATGACAGATCTGAAGTCATGAATTTATGCCAATGCTGTCAGTTGCAATCCAACACACAAGCTTCACTCTGGTTTTCCCCCTTTCTTTATTTCCTACTTGTCTAGAAAAAAAACCCAGATCCTATTTTCCTTACCAGCTTTACCTATTTGCTCAGTCGCCCTGTATGCAACTAATCTCCCATTGCCACTGCCACTCTTGACTCTGAAGAAATGTCTTCCACACCACTCAGGCGCCAACATCCTCCACTGCTTGCCCTCTGCAAATAAATAAATTAACCTACACCCCCAGATCAGGATCAGACACCACAATGTTGGGCTGCCCCTGTGTAGAAGCCCCTGTCACTCTGCTCAGCTCTGAGGCCGATCTAGGACCCCTCTCTCCAGGAGGACCCACTTCCCTGTGCTCAGGCTCTAGGACTCTACTTGGAGTCACTCCCCTACCTGGATGCCCTTCAGACTTGGCTCAGCCTCTAATTCCCTGATCTGGGACCCTCTGGCTTCCTCCAACAAGGGGGGGTGCCTCCTAGCATTCCCGAACCTAATGACTATAGGACCCATTCCCATAAGGAAGAGAAGGAGATGGGGACAAAAAGTCGGGACAAAAGAACAGGAAGAGGAAAAGGCAGTTGAACTAATTCTTAACAAATGTTTATATAATTTTAAATGTGATGATAATTTAAGGTCACAATTTTGATGCATCAGATACAACTCCATTAAAGATAAGGTTATAGTTAATCTGTTCCTTTAAACAATTTAAATGACTTGAAATGTTTAATTTAAATAACTTAAATGTTTTTAGCAAAAACACTGCTGAAGTTTTCTAGTAGACACGGACTAACACAATGTCACGAGCATGTAGGTGCTTGAATAACATTTGTTCTCACAAATATTTATTGCTAGGCAGTTGCTGTGTATGTATGTATGTGGGTTGGGGAGTGTCTCTAGAAAGGAAGGTGCTTGATCAAGAGAGTATATAAGCAATGTCCTCCAGAAGCTAACAATGATGGTTTCAAATGAATCCCCTGCAGACACGTTTTTCAAAAGATAAGCATGACCCCTTGCCTCAATTTGTTCTACTTCAGAGTAATAATAAAGATGTTTAAATAGTCCCATTTATCTAATATTTGCTTCTATAAAGTTACTTTACCTTTCTTATTTAATTGAAACAGCTTAAAAAAATTAAGGTGGTGAGTCCCTATGCCGAACTTTATTCTAGAACTCCAAGTGTGTTAGCATGTCCTCCGCTCCAATCAAGCATTTAGATCCATTGTCAGTGGTTCCAAACCTTCAAAGACTTACCCAGTTATCTCATAGAGACAACTGAGTATTGTGTTTAAGAAAACAAGCATCCCCCTCTCTCTCTGCCTGCCTCTCCACCTACTTGTAATCTCTGTCTGTCAAATAAATAAATAAAATCTTTAAAAAAAAAAAAAGAAAGAAAACAGGCATTGGCGGGGGCACCTGGCTGTCTCAGTCAGTAGAGCAAACAACCCTTGATCTCAGGGTCATGAGTTCAAGCCCCCTATTGCATTCAGAGCTTACCTAAAAACATAAAGAAAGAGAAAGAAAACAGGCGTTGGAGTCAGACTGAACAATGCTAAGTTTCCTGCTCTACTACTTAAGTAGTTATATACACTTGGGCAATCATTTAATCTCCCTAGATTCCAATGTCCTCATCTGAAAGTCAGGGACAATAAAAACTAACTCAAGGGTTATACGCTGCACAGTGCAATGCCTGGCACATAGTTGTTATATAGCAAATACGATCAATTTTAATTCTCTTTATTATTAAATTTTGGCCCAAAGTCTTAGGCTTACAGAAAGCCTATTTCCAAGTTAGTTCAATGCACCTAGATAAAAAAAATACCCAGTATACTTCATAACAGCCTTTAGCAAAGAGGAAAATGAAACTCACAGAGATCCATACAGAGTCTATAAAATAAGGTTGCCTCACAACTTTTTAAATTTTATTTATTTGTTTTTTTTTCTTCTCCACAATTTTTAATTTTGCCTTAAAATAGATGCTCACTTCATACCTTTCATATGGCACATCATTCTACAATTTTAACTTAAGTGGAGATAAAAGGTCAGGCTGACACTGTATACACACACACACACACTCATCATACCTACATAACATCATCCCATTTATTTACAACTTTGTTAATTTATTCCACTTCCATTTGTTTACTACTTTTTTCTCTTTAGAAGTCTGCTCTGAATGTCAATTTAAACCTTACTCCCTGCTACCAAAAGTATAAATATTCACCCAACAGTGCACTTATAATAGTGCCATTATAATTTTATAGCATGGTATTCAAGCTGCTTAGGATCACGTGATTAAAATCACAAGGGAACCTTCAAAATACCTGATGTCCAGGCTAAATGCCAGGCCAATTGAATCAAAAACTTTGAGGGCGGGACCCAGCTATCAGTTGTTAAAGCTCCCAGTTAATTCCAACATAGAGCCACGTGGAGAACCCCAGTTCTAGAACTCACCCAGAATGCAATGGTCCTCAAAGCTGCAACAGTTTTAAGGGAAAGAGGAGCGAATCTAGGAATAGTCCCAAGCGGAAAAGTCCTTGACCATTCTTTTGTAAGTCGCATGAATGAAAAAGAGGTATGTCCCCTAGGAAGGGGGACAAGGGAATTTAGGAACTGAAGCAACCCGAAATGTTTTGTCCAATTTGTTAACAACTAGGCCTTTTAAGGGACAGTTGTAAAAACTGAATAATCTTATCCTTGATTATCTTACCATTTTTATGTTACAAAAAGTCTACATGCTATAAGTTCATAAAAGTGAATTCCTAGGAAAGTTCAAAAATCTCGTGTAGAGTATCTTTTTTTTTTTTTTAAGATTTTATTTATTCGTTAGAGAGAGCGAACGAGCACAGGCAGACAGAGTGGTAGGCAGAGGCAGAGGGAGAAGCAGGCTCCCTGCCGAGCAAGGAGCCCGATGTGGGACTCGATCCCAGGACGCTGGGATCATAACCTGAGCCGAAGGCAGCTGCTTAACCAACTGAGCCACCCAGGCGTCCCTCGTGTAGAGTATCTTAATTTTAGATGCCGATAGGCACTATTTGCTAACCTGATGAGCAGTCTACTGTCCTAACTAGCTGCCAACACGTTGAAAATGTTAACATAAAAAACTGCATTAGAAGGTAGGCTGGATGAAATACTTTTTTTTTTTTTGACTTTTTTTATTTGACAGAGATCACAAGTAGGTAGAGAGGCAGGCAGAGAGAGAGGAGAAAGCAGGCTCCCTGCTGAGCAGAGAGCCCGACGCAGGGCTCGTTCCCACGACCCCGGGATCACGACCCGAGCTGAAGGCAGAGGCTTTAACCCACTGAGACACCCAGGCGCCCCTGGATGAAATACTTTCAACACAAGAAGTAATTATAAACAGGTGAAGCTAAAATGGCAAACTTGGTGTTGGTTTGGGGAATGTTTTGCACATCCTCAAAGCCATCCCACCTGCCAGGCAGGGAGGTGATATTTAAACCTACTATCGATTCCAGCGAAGGGAGTTGGCCTCGGGGAACGAGGCTTTCAGAAGTCCTGCTGCTTTTGCAGAAACCCAGGCTCTACCTTGCTCCCGCCCGCACCCGCACACCCTGCCGCCCTCGTCTTCGGAACACCGAGACACTGCCCTACTACTAACGCCCCCGACTCGCGGGGGGGCTCTTCCCTCCAGACTCCATCCCTGGAGCGGAGACGCCCGGTCCGCTGCAGTCTCCTCGTCCAGCTTAGACAACCCAAGCGGGGCCCATGGGAGGAGGCGGCCGCCGCTCGCCACCCGCCGTGCCAGCATCCCCGCGCCGCTCCCCACCACCCCTGCCCCGGCGCGTGGGCCAAACCCTCAGCCTCACCCGCGCACGGCCTCGCGCGTCCCTGCCTGCGCACCCTCCCCCGCAATCCGGCCCCGCTGCCTTCGCACCTGTAGCTTTGCCGTCCGCCCAGCTCCGGCGCTCGGCGGCGAGGAGGCAGAGGAGGAGCAGCGGCAGCCGCAGCGTCGGCGGCTGCCCCCGAAGCCCCCGCAGACCCGGCAGGGCGCGCATGGCGCCGGCAGATCAGCCGCGGTCCCCGCGCACCGCCGTCGGTGGCCGAAGTTTCTGCGCACCCTCGCCGGTGGCCCAGTGCCTGCTGCCGGTCCCGGGGGCGGGACACGCGACAAAAGGCTGAGTGGGAGGGGCCCGGCCGCCCTGCCCTCCTCCCCTGCTCCCCTGAGACGCTCTCACTGCGCCCGAAGCCGACCCAGGACTGCGCCCCGTCCTTCATCAATTATGCAGCTGGGCGGCCGCAGCGGGCGCGCCCGGATGTGCCGGAGCCACCTCCGCGCCGCATCCTCTCTCCTTCCTCCTCCCTCCCGGCTCCCGCAGGTCTGGGCGGGAGCTTGCTAAGGACGCGGCAGGTGATGTCTAGCTCGTCTCCTGCAGGACGGCTTGAAACTCCTAACGGGTGTGCGTATATATATATCTACAGACTTTTACTGTTAGTTCGTCTGAGGCAAGGTTCACTTATTGACATGATCCCATCATGTTTGATGGGACAGATGAGAGGATGGAGAACACTTTTCCGCCCCCCCCCCCCCCGCCCCGCTCCCGACATCCCTGGGTTATTAAGGAGATTAATGCTTGCGCAGGTGGAAGGCGCTATCCAGCTGCCCTGCCTCCTGGACGACTCTTTCTCTGCTCTCCGTACCAAAGGCTCACACCTTCCCCACCAGTCTCTGAAGGCTTAGCCGGTTCTTTCTAGATTAAGGTTTCGGAGTCCCCAGGCCCCACGGTGTCTGTTTTTCTTTTCCTATTGTTTGCTGAGCCTAACAGCTTTTAAGGAGCCACCTAGAGGTCAAGAAACAAAAACTACTGAAAGTAGATACTGTGTCAACGGCACAAGCCTGTTGACCTTCGTCAGACTGGAGCACTCTTTACGATAGTGCTATCTCCTACCCCGCAAGGCTGTAGCTTGGAATTTTCTGTGCTCCCGACCAACTAAAACTAAAAACTATCAGAGAGGGGAGGAGAAATCTATGTTCTAACGTAAAAGAACGGTAAGATCTGATGAGTCTCCAGGGTGTTAAAAAACATTAAAAGATTTTTTTAAGGTAGTTCTCATAAGTCTTGTTCTTTCTTCCTTTGTTTTTAGAATGCCAGGTTTGATATTCATAAATTCATTACATATCAGTGTCAAAAAAAATGATTGAGGGGCACCTAAGTGGCTCATTTTGTTAAGCAGCTGCCTTCTGCTCAGATCGTGAACGGGCGGTCCTGGGATAGAGCCTTGCATCAGGTTCTCTGCTTAGCCGGGGAGTCCGCTTCTCCCTCTCCATCTGTCCCCCTTCGCCCCTCCCCACGCCCGCTTGTGCTCTTTCTCACTCTCTCGCTCTCTCTCTTTTAAATAAATAAAATCTTAAAAGGAAAAAAAGGGGGGGCGCCTGGGTGGCTCAGTGGGTTAAAGCCTCTGCCTTCAGCTCAGGTCATTGTCCCAAGGTCCTGGGATCGAGCCCCGCATCAGGCTCTCTGCTCAGCGGGGAGCCTGCTTCCCCCTCTAATTCTGCCTGCCTCTCTGCCTACTTGTGATCTCTGTCAGTCAAATAAATAAAATCTTAAAAAAAAAGAAAAGGAAAAAGAAAAAAAAAGGTTAAAAGATCATGCCAGACACAAACTTTGAAAACTGAAGTGCTAAACAAGAGCTATGCTTACTTCACAGATGAATGGTTAATTTTTAATTGGTAGGTATTAGTAAAATATGCCTGTTTTCCAGTTTAATATTATACAGGGAAAATTTCAGAGGCATATAGATTATTTAAATTGGTGTTAAGAGAATATGAGTAATAAAGTCCATTAAGCATAGTAATAATTAATATTAAATATCTTCCAAATGTCAGGCACTGGGTTCAGAAGAGGTTGCACGTACTGCAAGAAGTATGTACGTGCGCGAACACACACACACACACACACACACACA
>RCUC01151182.1:0-46065 GCA_003697995.1 Taxidea taxus jeffersonii
TTGCATCTCCACTTCCTCATATCAGGGAGATGCAATGGGGGTGGGAGTTAAGGTGGTAGGAAAAGTAAAAATGAAACAAGATGGGATCGGGAGGGAGACAAACCAAAAGAGACTCTTAATGTCATAAAACAAACTGAGGGGGGTGGGGGGGAGAGGGTTTGGGAGAGGGGGGTGGGGTTACATTATATGTTTAAATAAAGCTTAAAAAAATGAAAAAAAAAAAAAAAAAAAAAGAGACTCCTAACTCTGGAGAACAATCCGATTGTTACCAGAAGGGAGGTGAGTGGGGGTATGGGTAAAATCAGTGAAGGAGATTTAGAGTACACTTAATAAAACAAGTGTGGAGTAATGTATAGAATTATTGAATATTGTATACTTAAAACTAATATAACACTGTATGTTGACTATACTAGAATTAAATATAAAATGGAATATTAGCCATAAGAAAGAATGAAATCTTGCCATTTGCAATGACATGGAGAGAGCTAGAGAGTATTATGCTAAGTGAAATAAGTGAGTCAGTGAAAGACAAATACCACATTATTTTACTCATATGTGGAATTTAAGAAACAAATTAGCAAAGGGGAAAAAAGAGAAAGGCAAACAAAGAAATAAACTATTAACAATAGAGCACAAACTGATGGTTACCAGAGGGGAGGTGGATGGGGGGTTGTGTTATATAGGTGATGGGGATTAAGGAGTATACTTGTGAGGAGCACCAGGTGTTGTACAGAAGTGTTGAATCACTATATTGTACACATGAAACTAATATTACACTGTATGTTAACTAAGTGGAATTTATACAAAAACTTTTAAAAAGTGAAAAACAATATGATTAAATTAAATTTTAAAATACAAATTATGTTCTACATAATTTTCTGGAGCACTCTGCTCCAGAAAAAAATTGTGTTTTTTCTTGGGAAATGATAGAACTTTTTAAAACTAAAAGAGTAAGTAAAGGGGCACCTGGGTGGCTCAGTGGGTTAAAGCCCCTGCCTTTGGTTCAGGTCATGATCCCAGGGTCCTGGGATTGAGCCCCACATCGGGCTCTCTACTCAGCGGGGAGCCTACTTCCTCCTCTCTCTCTCTGCCTGCCTCTCTGCCTACTTGTGATCTCTGTCTGTCAAATAAATAAAATAAAAATCTTAAAAAAAAATAAAAGAGTAAGTAAAAATAGAAGTCAATGTTCAAGTTTACCTAATCTTGAGAACATAACAAAAAATCACCTATACATTGTATAAGAAAAATTCAGAATCTTGAAAGTTCTAGTTAAAAACCTGTGGGAAATAAGACAGTGCCTCAGTAAATCCCCAAGGTAGAACTGCCCAGTAAATTGTTGAACTTCCCCGGGGTTGAGGGGTGGAGTGCTACCAGGTATTGACAATGTTGATCTAAAGGAGCACCGAAGAAAGCAGAATATGTGATTATAATATTAGTATTGAAGATAAAGTAGTATGGAGATTTGGTAACTCTGGGAAGCAGAGTACTAATGTAACTTGTTCATTTGTGCTTAAGTTCCTAAACAAATCTATATCCTCAATAATCACTTTATCCTGGTTTTATGACTAGGAGAATTGGTGTCACAGGAATCAGAGTAAGGTATGATTAATCTTCTTTGTCTGTTTGGTTTTTGATTATTATATTGATTTGAGGTATTTCTTAGCTCCCAGTTTTAGATGATATTATGAAAGTTTAAGATCAACCTGAACCTCAATGAGTTCATCACCCAGAATTCTGCCAATATCAGTAGAATTTTTGTCCACAAAGAACCTGGTGATCTTCTACCTGGGCTTGATATAGACAAAAAAAAATACTGGAGAAGTAAAGTTCAGTTTAGCTAGGAAGCTGTGATCTGATTATCAATAGGACTTTCTAAGATATCTGAAAAAAAATACCATTGGGAAATCATTTAATTCATCAATTCCGTGGCTTTTCTAAATCCTTCTGGTTTCCTATGTAACTCAGAGTCCTCTTAAGCAAACCGTATGGTCTTTCCCATCTTTATTTTTCATCCAATTTTTGTACATAGAATTCCTCTTAAGATATGAACCAACCGATATTGATCCTGGAGCCTGGGTTTTCTGTTCTAAGAACTATCTTAAATTCCTCTGTAAATGTCTGTTTATCTTATCTAAGCTTCTAAAAGTCTTTGGCAATAGCTTTCAGCTTAGACTAGTCTTGATATGACTTGTGGCTTAAAAGTCAACCATAAAAAGCTTACCTTTTAAAAAAGGGGCTTTAACTTTAGAAGACAGCTGAATTTCATGGGTTTCTGGATACCCAGAAGAAACAAAAGAGGAGTAGAGGCAGAAAGCAATGAGAGGCAAAAAATAAACAAAAGGAATAATAAAATAAAAGCCATTAGGTTCATGTTGTGATTGGGAATATATATTTTTTATAAAAAAAGATAGGTATAAGTTTTTCACATTTTTTGTCTAAGCAAAGAAATCTTTTTAAAAAGCAAGTTGGAGGGGTATCTGGGTGGCTCAGTGGGTTAAAGCCTCTGCCTTTGGCTCTGGTCATGATCCCAGGGTCCTAGGATCGAGCCCCGCATAGGGCTCTCTGCTCAGCGGGGAGCCTGTTTCCCCTCTCTCTCTCTGCCTGCCTCCCTGCCTACTTGTGATCTCTGTCTATCAAATGAATAAATAAAATCTTAAAAAAAAATTAAAAATAAATAAATAAAACACAAGTTGGATTTGGAATTTCTTTTAGAAGCTTCTTCATAATGATAAAAATCAATACAAAAGTTGGATATCTGGGATTTTGTTCCCCTTCCATTACAGCATGCTTCTCAAATTAACAATTTCATGTCAAATTTCCTCAAGGTGGCACTATAATCTAAATTATCCTTGGTGAAATTATGAAGGATAGTCACTTGAATTAAAGTGAAAAGACATGTTAGAGACAGAAGAGCTAATCAAGATGGTACATAGGATTGGTTTTAGAGTGAGATAAACCTATGAAAGTCTAACAACAATCCATCTAAATAAAGCATGTGATGCACCTTGTGTCTGACTGGCTTGCATCTGCCACATCACACAGCCTCTCCATCAGAGTCAGTCAAGTACACAGACCTGAAAATCTGTGACGCAGGTAAAAGTTCTGGAGAGGAGATATCTTCCATAATCACGTTCTCATGGGAAAAATAAGTGAAGACTTGCCTTAGTCTTGTAAGATTCCCACTGATAAGTAACATAAGGTAATATTTGTTTAAATGAAACTAGCCTGAGTAACAATTTCCATAGTCCTTAGCCCCTGGGGAGAGAAATAGGCTTACTAGAGCCTATACCCTTTCTCTTTCTTCTTACGTGTGTGTCTCTCTCTCTGTATGTCTCTCTCTTTCTGTGTGTATGTGTCTGTCTCTGTCCCTCTCTGTCTCTGTCTCTCTCTCACACACACAAAGACAAAGACAAATAGTAGAGATGTTAGCAACAAAGCAGATTTTCAGTAAGGATAAAAGCTTTCAAATCTTAACATAATAAAGACATCCATTAAAAAATTCTATTTCCTGGAAGAGAATATAAACTTGGCATTTCTTAAAATATGGGGAAAAAAAATAAAAAGGAACAAGATTTACCCTTTCCCCACCACGGCAGAGACCACTTGAGCTCCAGGGACATCAGTGCTGTTTCTGGGTTTGAGGGCCTTAGCCACAGTGGTAAGATGGGGTCTCAGTTAAATCTCAATAAAACCGCCAAGATCTATCTTAACCAATATGATAGAATCTAGCCACAGATGGATATTTAAGTTTAAGTTTAAAGTAACTCATACTAAAAAGAACTAAAAATTAGTTCCTTGGTCATGCTTAGCCACATTTTAAGTGCACATGTGGTTAGTGACTACTATATTGGGTATTTCTAACATTGTATGAACCTCTACAGGAAATCACTTTTCCAGATTGTTCAATTTAACAAAATATCACCAAATGACTTGATAATTAAGGAAAAATAAGTTCATTTGAATTCACTATAATAGGGTGAACACTGCCTTCGCAGAATCTTAGCAGTGTGTCAGAAAAGTGACTCAGATCAAGTGGTTTAAAGCAAGGTTTTTGAGGCAGGAAACTGGTTAGGATTGAGCAAAGTTTGTGATATAATAGTTTCAATTTGGTTAAATACAGAAAATGAGGGTCCTCAAATGAATCTTGATAAGTAAATTCTTATTTAATAAGCAAATGGTTGCCCCAGGCAAGCAGACTATCGTCTCTGATGAAACTGATCTATAGGAATATAATACTGAAATTATTTCTGCTTTATAGTCTTATCTTTACCAGGCAAGGTAAGCTAAAGCAAGGTTGATTAAGTAATGTTCACACAGTTCTCATGGTGTTTAAACACAAACTAATAAAGATACCATTTTTAACAATATATCAAAATAGGACTTTTTTCTTTAACTAAAATAAAAATAAATACAAATGTTTAAATATTAAAAATGTACCCCAAAATATTGTTTGCATTTAATATGTAAAGTTTAATTCGTAAAGGCATCAGAAAAAGAAGAAAACTGAAATAAACTTTAAAATAATTACAATGAGGTTATTTAAGTCTTCTATAAGAGGAGGCGATCTGAACTTTCTTGAGACTAATTCTGATGGGTCACAATTAAGAATGATTTACATAAAGGGAAATTACATTTAAGGAAATTCCAACCAACTCAATTTTCCATCACTTAGGAAAACTAGAGGAAGATTTCTTTAAACTAGCATTTCTTTAATAATATTATTATCAGGTTTATCTCTAACTAGGATGCAGTCTACAGGCAAAAGTCAGCTTTTTAAAGAATTTTAAAATAGCATCCCCTAAGACCAAGTCTCTACAGGCCAACAAATTAATCCCAATAAAATATGAGGAAAAACATTTTTAAATAATAATGAAATTACTCTACTGAGAAAATTTTCCATTAAAAATAAATAAATCAAGGCAAAAGAAGAAAGCAGAACAAGTAGGGAATCAGTTTTTCCCCTGGGATAGATGTCCTAGAAGTACAGGAATTATCATCTGTTCTCAAGGAGAATTTTTTTTTTGTCATTTGATTTATTGAAGGATTATAGAATGAAGAAGCAAAAATGAAGAGAAAATTTTAAGTATGACACATAGAGGACAAGATCTGATTGAGTACCATACAATATAGTGAGGACACAGAACAGAAAATAAGAGAAGTAATTACAGATATCATATACTATTAAACAGAAATATTTTGTTTTACAATCATATGATGTCTTTGAAATTAGTTTATATTTAATGTGAGGGGAAGAGGAATTATCTTTGGCTGGAGATATAACTGTATTAGGAGGAAGGACTGTTAAAAAAAAAAAAGTGGGTTGGGGCGCCTGGGTGGCTCAGTGGGTTAAAGCAGCTGCCTTCAGCTCGGGTCATGATCCCAGGGTCGTGGGATCGAGCCCCATATCGGGCTCTCTGCTCTGCAGACAGCCTGCTTCCTCCTCTCTCTCTCTGCCTCTCTGCCTACTTGTGATCTCTGTCTGTCAAATAAGTAAATAAAATCTTTAAAAAAAAAAAAAAAGTGGGTTGATTATTAAATGAAAATAAAAACCAGATAAGCATTTAAGCCATATCCCAGCTATGGAGGAGGTGGCCAATACAGTTATATGAGAATGAAGTTCTGGGAAGCAATATATACAGCCTAAGGTTTGTAAATAAATACCCTAACTTGGTTTGTGTCATGCTCTTCTTTGCAATACCCAGAGACCCAGACTGATAGTTTTAGAGTGGGTCTCACTGATATTAGCAACTACTAAATAACAGTAGAACAGGAAAACTATTCTGCAGGAAAACTATTCAAATCATTAAATGATAGGAATCATTCAATCCTATTGACTGGATAGAAGCAATATATTATGGAAATGATGTTATGAAATATCTGGTTAGTAAAACAAGTGATAACTGAAGGGATCTACATAGAAGAAATTAACAAAGAAAGTAAGTTCAAATGTGATTCCTGAATGAGATAGTATAGTCCAACTTGAGAATTACAAGAATCAAAGATAGAATCAAAGTTACCTAGAAATTGTTTAAAGATGTATTTATTTATTTTAGGGAAAGAGAGAGACTGTGGGGTGGGGGAAGGGGAGAGGGAGAAAGAATTTCAAGTGACTGCTCTGAGCACAGAGCCCCATGCAGGACTTGACTTCATGACCCTGAGATCACAACCTAAGCCAAACCTAAAGGTTGGATGCCTTACTGACTGCACTGCCCAGGTGCTCCTAGAAGGGTTTTTTAAATGCCTAAAACCTGAAAGGATTTATAATGTCTTTAAGTAAAAATGAAAAGCAAGTAGCCATTTTAAGATATAGCCTAGTGAAAGGCTTAAGTATTCAGGAAGAATTCTCTGTGCTTCAGAAGCTTTTCCAAAAGAAAAACAGTACTATAGCCTGAGTCAAATTTAGGATACTGTCAGATTGCTCAATTATAATAAACCAAATTATAAACAACGTAGTTGTATTTTCAGAATTATCAAACCAGTGTTCTTATCCTGACCATTTTTGTGAATATATTTGTATAAAAAGATATATATCATGTATTGCATTTGTGCATTTTCTACCCAAAGGGCCCATAGCTTTCATTAGACAAAATCACATACCATTGCCCTTTTCTTATACTTTTTGATGAATATCCATTATGTTCAGTCTTTGTGAAAATATCAAAGTGCCATCTTTCCCTGGCCCATAAATGAGCATGTAACTCAACCTAAACCAACCAGTTTTCTTCTTTCCTATCTCTCCTCCCTTCACCTTTCTCTCTCCCCCTTTTAAAATTAAGTCAAGTGATACAAAGCCATCAAATACTAGTACATTAATGAAGCTCTTCAAAAGATGCTAAGAGAATGAGAAGAAAAGCGACAAACTGGGAAAACACTTGCAAATCATATTTTTTAAAAGATTCTATTTATTTGTTTGACAAAGAAAGACAGAGAGAGAGAGGGAACACAAGCAGGGGGAGCAGGAGAGGGAGGAGGAGGCTTCCCGCCAAGCAGGGAACCTGATGTGGGCCTCAACCCCAGGACCCTGGGATCATGACCTGAGCCGAAGGCAGCCGCTTAACGACTGAGCCACCCAGGCACCTGCAAATCATATATCTGATAAAGGATTTGTATTCAGAATATATAAAGAACTCTCAAAATTTAATAATAAAAAAGCAACCCATTTTTCCCAATGAGCAAACATATAAAAATACAGCCAAAGAAGTACAGAATACAATTACAATAAAATAATGTTTTCATCTATCAAAATGACATATTACTTGTTCCTTAGCAAGAAAATGTGAGGACAAGCACTCATACTTTAGTAGTAATGTAAACTGGTAAAACTTTTCTGGAAGGATATTTTGATGTTATTTATTCTCAAGCTTAAATATGTTCATATTTTTGACCCATATACTCCCTTTTATATAGATAAACCAAGGAAATCATTATACAGATAGTCAAAGACATGTATTTGAAAATATTCTTTATAGCTTTTCTTTAAGATAGAGGAGAATGGAAATAAACTAAAGATACAACAATAGGGAAAAAAATCGTATAAAATATAGTACAGGGATACAGTTAATTTGGCAGCCACAAAAAATATTGTGTATATTAAGATAAGAAACATAAGAAAATACTTAAGCTTTCATGTTAAATTAAAAAATATACACACATTTTACATATATACATCACACACATTTTATATTTATACACACACACGTGTATATATACACACACACATACACATTAAATATATGCTTAAGTCTGTTAATAACTCTACCTTGGCATAAGAAACCATCAGAACTGAAATGTAGAAAATGTTACCTCTTGTTATTTACAAAACATGGGATTCTGGACAATGTTTTTAGATTATGGATTTTTTTGTCTTCTTCATACTTTATTCCGTAATGTTTTCTACAATAAACATGTATTTCCTTTTTATGGAAATATACATTTGTTCCATTTATTTTGGGTAGTAGAGCCATCATCCAAGTTGGTGGCCTTCAGTCACTGATTCATCACAGGGGAAAACAAAGTTGAAATATAGATCCTGCTTTGTAGTAATCTTTTCAAAACATGGATAAAGAATACTAAACCCCATCCGCATGTTCTTTTAGAAAACTAAATGAAGTGACTCAATTTCTAAAGTTTTATATGAATGCATTTTTAAGGTTGAGTTTGAGATTTGAGGGCAGACAGGCAGAGTGAATCACTGGCCCTGGAGGATGGATGAAAAATATGTATGGCTCAGTGATAGGTTGAGTAATAGATTTTTACCAGAAAAAAAAAAAAACAGACCTTATTTTGTTCAATCTTCTCCTTTTATAAATGGAGGATCTAAGAACTTACTATCTCCATGTTTTTAAAAAATCTTAATTTCAGCTCATTACTATTTTATATCCCTGGGTTCAAAATACCTACAACTACTCAGAATTTCATTAAGACTTGGGACACAAGATAGCTTTCCTATTTGTTGTGATAAAAACACAAATAGGAATCAGTGCAACCTGCAGAATAAATAGATGGTCACAAATGTGGCCCAAAATACACTAGAATGAACCTCTGCTGGTTTCATTGCTAGAAACTAGCTCCCTTCCAAACTGTGCTGCAGTGAGTTCTGATAATCTTCCAGGTGCTACCTCCCATGTGCTCTTGTGTCCTGTCAGCAGTTTCTTCCTCAGACCAGCACTGCTACTTTGATGCTGAGGACCCTCTAAGGTTATCACAACTGTCCTCACCCAGTCGTGG
The DNA here is from genome assembly GCA_003697995.1 of Taxidea taxus jeffersonii. Lineage (NCBI taxonomy): Eukaryota > Metazoa > Chordata > Mammalia > Carnivora > Mustelidae > Taxidea > Taxidea taxus. The sequence continues at coordinate 8,728 of RCUC01151182.1, forward strand.
CCTCTGCTACTACCGTTTGACTTCAGAGAAAAACTTCACTCATTCATCATCTACTTCATCATAAACATTGGTCAGGTACTTCTTGTTAATCCTCCCCCAGCACACCATCAACCCCATACATAGGAAATTGACATTTGTAACATGTCTTTATTGAAAGGTCAGGGATAACATAAAGACAATATAAGGGAACCAACAACTACCATAACCATCATTTGAGTGAATCTGACAATAGTAGGATCAAGGGGCTTTCACCACAGAAGAGGCAGGGAAGGAGCTGTTAGGACACAACTGTATTCCCCCTTAAGCATCTATATACTCTAATGAGAAGATAAGCCATGCTTTTTCCAAATGTCCAGAGTCTTACTCTTTTTTGGATGTCCATTTCCTTCTCAATAATTAATCTAAATCTTAACAATTCCTTAATCTGAGATAGCAATACTTTTCCCATGACTAGCTTTTACTACCTTGGCTCACTTTGAGAGTCACCATTTCCGCACTGTTAGAATATTTACATTTGCAACACTGGAGTATAGATTATATTACAAGTTCTTACCTTACATTGATTTCATTTATCTAAATTCTATCACCACAGCTAGATGGCTAAAATCCCAAAGACAGGAACTAGTGTTTCTTTTTCATTCTTTATAATACTTTGCACAATACTGGACACGGAGATTTGAGTGAATTTCACTTATTTGACTAGGATAATTTGAGATTTGAGATATGAAGGCAATAGTCTTCTTCAAATTTTATTATCTTTTTTTGGTGATGTGATGTAAATGCCTTAGCCTTAAATACAAGAGTGAACATAAATCATTCTAAACACTATCAGGAAATAAGAAGGAATGGAATCTAGGATTAGAGAAGAAATAACTAAATACCCACATGATTAGCTACTTGACATTTGCAATCCTGTATTTTTTTTCTTTATACATCTTGCTTAAGCTTTTAATGACAAAATAGTCTTTGAAAAATTCATTTCATTTTAATATCCAATGCATGGATCAGTAGTATCCTAAGCACATTCACCTGCTGACTAGAGACTATCTTAAAAAAAAACAAACCTAACATTCATTCACCGGAACAAGGACAAATAAAATAGAAAAACTATTCACCTCCAGACTCAGGCAATTAGTTTTAAGTATGTCTAGATGCATGCTGCCACAAGAAATAAATGCCCTGAATAGTAACTATGCGAAAGGATAAATTACCAAAGACGCCAAGGTATAAGTAAATATCCTAACAGAAGGCACTTGAAAATCAACCCTCACTACTATTATTGGAGGGTTAAAAATATAAAGATCTATTAAATTTTATTTTTAAACTTTCATACCTGTCCTCATGGTAACAGTCCAGGACAATTTAGATGGAAAATTTAAATTAAGACTTACAGGTTGGGCAGAAAGAACAAATGTCCATAAAATCTTAACCTAATTGAACAGATGAATTCTAGCATTCTTTTTTTTTTCCTTTTTTTTTTTTTCTGTAAAGTTAATAAGCCTTCTGTTATGATCAGGAGACAGAGTAATCTGAAGATAATCAGAAAATATTCTGTTTAAGAATGTGAATATAGAAACACAAAACATATTCTGAAGCTAATGTTTGTCTTTCCCCTGGAGAGCAGAAACTTCTTTATAAATAAAAAGTCTTTATTTTATTCTTATCATAAAAGTAATAGATGTACACAGAAACAAAAAGTTTAAAAATATAGAAGGACTGGGGTGCCTGCGTGGTTCAGTGGGTTAAGCCTCTGCCTTAGGCTCAGGTCATGACCTCAAGTCCTGGGATCTAGCCCCCCATCGGGCTCTCTGCTCAGCAGGGAGCCTTCCCTCCCCCCTCTCTCTGCGGGCCTCTCCGCCTGCTTGTGATCTCTATCTGTCAACTAAATAAGTAAAAATCTTTAAAAAATATTTAGAAAGACTTAAAATTAAAAACAATTTTTTTCCTGCTTTCTACCCTCAGGTCCACTCCTCACAGACAACAATTATTTTGTACCATTTCTGACTTTACTTTTTCTAGAGGTTATCTTTGTTATAACAAATATTATCTGGATTCCAGCTTATCTTCTAGAGGTTAACAATATAAGCATATAACAATGTGTTTGTGCCTTTACATGTCTGTTTCTTTTATCAACTGTTCTCTCTTCCAGAAAAGATGAGCTCACTCCCTCTACACATTCCCTTCCCCATCGTTTTTATTGTATTACTTAACTCCTAACTACCATATATGAAAAAAAGCTAGTACTTCTTTCTGTACCTCAATCTATTTCCCTTCCTCCTTCCCCTTCCCAACCTCAGTCAGATGTACCATTATTTTACTGTCAAGTTTTATTAACTTTGCATTTTATTCTCTAACAGTTATTAGTTCTTTCATTCTTTGTCTATATGTTGATTCTGAAAACAGAAAGCATGTACATTATCATTCATTACAGAATCATTTTGTATGATTAGATTTAGAAAAAGAGAAACATAATCTATATAATTGAACCTTATGAATAAAATATTCCAAGAATATGGATCAAATGAATTCTCAATGCTTACTTGGCTGCTTCTCAAAGCCTTTGGCTAGAAGGAAACATTTATAGAAATAATAAAGATATATTTTCTAGAATTTTTTTCAAAAAAGGTGAAATATTTCAGGTTGAAAAGACCCATAAAATACTAAAAAGAAGAAATAAAGTAAAAATCTACCCTGAGACATATTGGGGGAACATTATTTAATATCAAAGATGGAGAGCATTTTTAAAAGTTTAAAAAGAGGAAGAACAGATAATATACAAAGTCATAAGAATTAAGCTGACTTCACATTTTTCAGTAGCAATAACGGATGTAAGAAGATGATGAAGAAATGTCTCTAAAGTGTTAAAGAGCCAGAAGTTAGAATCTAGAATTTTCTATGTAGCTATTAAAATGTGTTTGAAGGCATAATAAAATATTCACAGATATATAAGATATATAAGCTTTATTGCAATAGAATTTTCCTTCAATTTTCAATTCTTACCACAAAGGCTGACATAAGGTAGGCACTCAATAAATACACAGTAAAAAAAAAAAAAAAAAAAAAGGAAAAAAAAAAAATGGAAGTGAGAAAGGAAGAAAGAAAGCCTAATGTAAACCCAGTATCAGTTTCATGAAAACACAAAAACACTTCCATATATGGTTGAATTGTATTATCTACATAAAGACCTACATTAAGGGGTGCCTGGGTGGCTCAGTGGGTTAAAGCCTCTGCCTTCAGCTCAGTTCATGATGGAGCCCCACATTGGGCTCTCTGCTCAGCAGGGAGCCTGCTTCCTCCTCTCTCTCTCTGCCTGCCTCTCTGCCTACATGTGATCTCTCTCTGTCAAATAAATAAATAAAATCTTAAAAAAAAAAAAAGACCTACATTAAAAACAACTTTGAACACTTAAATAAAAGAAGAGGCAATTTTTTTTTTTTTAAAGTGGCAAGAGAAATACAGAGTAAAGGTGATAAAGTATTTTGGTAAAGCTTATTGTTGCCTTTTAAAAATCACTGAAACTATTTATTCATCCTTAAAAAAACTACTACGCTATAACAAAAATGAACCTTAAAGACATTAGCTAAGTGAAAAAAGTAAAAAAAAGACAAAGCTGCATGATTCCACTTTTGAGGTATCTAGAGTAGTTAAACTCTTAGAAAGGAGAATGGTAGTTGAGGCGGTAGAAGGAAGCCTGGGGGGAAGGAAAAAAGGGAGTTGTTTAATGGGACTGAAGTCTCAGTTACTTCTGAAAGATTAAAAAAGAATGTTCTAGAGGTCTCCTGTAAAACACTGTGCAAATGGTTAAGAAATAAAGTTTGTGTTATATATTTTTTTACCACACTGAAAATTTAGCTGAAACCAGAGCTTTTGTATCCACAAGTAACTAGCAACACAGACTAGCTGCCTTTCAAGTTCTCCTTAGGAAACACATGGTGACTATTAATGTCTTGTTGTTGTTTTTTTAAATAACTAGCGCTTTTTCTCCTATCTTCTTCTGAGTACCATTTCCTTTTTCCTTACTATTCTGACTTGTGTGACCCTGAGCTGAAACTAAGCTCATGACACTCCCTTTCTCAGTGTTACGGATTACTGTGTCCCTTCCAGGTTCATATATTGAAGCCTGAACACCCAGTGCCTCAGAATGTGATTATATCTGGAAATAGGGTCTTTAAAAATAATTAAGTTAAAGTAAGATCATAGTGTTGGGATCCAAATCCAATGTGACTGGTGTTCTCATAGGAGGGATGTGCATACACAAAGAAAAGGCCACATGAGAACAAAGCAAAAAAGTGGCCATCGTCAAGCCAAAGAGAGAGGCCTCAGGAAAAACCAAACCTGTGGACAACTTGATTTTGGACTGCTGGCCTCCAAAAGACTAAGAATATATTACTTTTTGCTTAAGCCACACAGCCTATAGTATTTGGTTATGACAGCCCTAGCAAAATAATATGCTCAGAAATCTTATGAACAAAGCCACTAAACACCAAGGTAGTTGGTATGATAGAGCAACTAATATTATGGGTATTCTTGGAGTGGGCAGACAGACAATATATACATATAAAATTCAGTGTCAAGAAGCAGACAGTCCTATGAGGAAAACTACATGAGTAAGAGTATAAAGTAATGGAGGATGAGGAGCTATTTTAAGGTGGTTTGGAAAGTAAGTATTAAGAAATAGTTCTATTATATGATTTTCCACAGTGTCAAAAGAAAAAAATTCTCTTTAATATCAGCAAAAATTTTATGTGCCTATAAGCAATTGGTTCATTTTCACCATGTTAAAACCATGACATTTAAACTACTCACATCACCCACATATCATTTGTGATTTGCACTTGTCAACCAGAGAGAAAAGACAAGTTACCAACAAAGTAAAGAAAATTGGGCAGACAGCTGACAGTCTTAACAACAACAATGGAAGACAGAAAAAGATGGAAAATACTTTTTTTTTTTAACTTACTACTTAAAAAAAAAATAAACATATAATGTATTATTAGTCCCAGGGGTACGGGTCTGTGAATCGCCAGGTTTACACACTTCACAGCACTCTCCATAGCACATACCCTCCCCAATGTCCATAACCCCACCACCCTCTCCCTACACCCCTCCACCGGGCCCCCCTCAGTTTGTTTTGTGACATTAAGAGTCTCTTTTGGTTTGTCTCGGGAAAATACTTTTTAAATGATGAGAAAAAAGAAAATTACAAGATCGTTTAAAATCATATTTTAAATTTAATCCCTCTGGTCCTAAAAGCAAGTGTGTCCCTATTATGGAGACAGATGTTTTAGGTTACTGATGTTGAACGCTTGAATTAGGATAATAGCTAATAAAAATACATCTGTGCTACCCCCATAATACACAAATAGTCTCTAATCCTCAAAACAATCCTAATAGTAAGCATTATTATCTTTATAAAACAGAACCAAAGACTCAGAAAGGTAAATTATGTAAAATCATACAACTAATTAAAAGCAGAGTTAAGACTCAGATCTACTATTACATTTTAAAGCCATTATTGTATATATACCACTGGGCTCTCCTAATTCTTGACCTAAATTTGTGTTCATCAAGCAAACTTTGTATTATAATTACAAAGAATAATTACAAAGAATAATTACAATTATCCTTATATAAATTTTCTCTTTAGAGAGCAAAATTACACACTGATTTTTCATAAAGTTCATGAAAGAAATATATTTGGAATATTATTAGAGAGTTCATGTAAATTTTATTTACACAAATCTTTAGAATGTATCTATGATCAGAAAATTAAATGTATTCATAGTTACATTAGTATGAATCTTATAAAACCTATTTTGTCTAATTATATGACTAAAGTACCATCTTCCATATGTAAAGTACTAACCTATCATCAGAAGAACATAAAAACTGGGATTTATTTTTTTTCTGGTAGAGATGAAATGTTAGTACCCCTCTACCTTGTTTTCCTACTTGATTTTCTTACTCACCCACACTTCTGTGGCTGTGTTTAACTAGGCCATGGAACATTCTGACCCACAAAAAAATCAAATGCATGTCCTTGGCCTCATTAGAACAGTTTCACTAATCATCATTATCCAAATTTACATTTTAAAAATTCCAATAGCAATTATTGTCTTTAGAATTCTTTTGGTGATTAATCATGTACTGCTTTGTGACAAACCTATTGTTCTCTTGAACTGTTAACTATTTTGTTTTTTATCTTTATGCTACAATCCTTCTTTCATATTATCACAAAATTATCTCCCCAAAGCACAGATACTATGATCATGCTATTGTCCTGCTCAAAAAGTATGAAAGGCACATTCTCATGATTCCCTCTAGCTTCAAGGCTTCCTGCTTCCTCTGAATTGGTTCATTTTAGAGATCATGACACTTCCATCTGCACATTTTCTTCTTCCCAACAGGGGCCCTGTGGTAACCAAGTAACAGGCCCCCAAAGATGTCCACATACTAATTTCCAGAACCTATGAAGATGTTACCTTGCTCTGCAGTTGTAAATAAGGATCTTGAGAGATTAACCCGGATTTTGTAGGTGAGCCCAATGTAATCATACGAGTCCTTACAATGGAAGAAGGGAAGCGGGAGAGTCAGTCCAAGAAGACTTAAAGACAGAAGCAGAGAACAGAGAGAGATTTGAAGATGTGAAGCCTTTAGGTTGGAAGTAAAGCCTCTAGTACCTAAAAAAAGACAAGGAACAAATTACCCCTAGGGCCTTTAGCCCTGCTGATATCTTCATATAACTCTGTAGGACCTATTTATGGACTTTAGAGCTCCAGAATCGTAAGATAATAAATGTGTGTTGTTTTAAGCCACTAGTGGTAGTTTCTCATAGCAGCAATAGGAAACCAATACAAACCCATTTTTGCAGTCAATTGCTCTACCACTGAGCTATACCCCCAAACAAACCCATTTTTGGAAATCAGTCTCTCAACTTGTAAAACAGGATTCTCAGAGCTTTATTGAGGATTTGGGGACAAAGAACAGGGAGTTTTCATTTCAGAATAATGAACATTAGAGATATCTCTGCTTTAAAAAATGTTTACCTACAATTTTTTTTTCTTTCTCTCTGTTATGCTCTTTCTCCTTCCCTCAAGTTCTTATTTATAATAAATAGAAGTTAAACTTTTTCCATTGTTTGTTTGGCTTCTGATAATCCATCCTCTTAGGATCTCATTTCCAAGTCTGGTGATTCTATCAAACCATTTCCTCAATAAAATCAAAAGAACTCTGATACCAGCTGTTAACAGTTTTTTTTTTTTTTTAATATCCAACTGTATAAGGAATAATCTGAATCCAACATGTAAATTTTAGTCACAAATGTGGTTATATATAGATTCTCTCTTTTAGATTCTTCTTCTGCTGAAGATGCCTGGGATTGTCTTTGATTTCCTCTCAGGAAGAGGTTAATAGATCCAAACTTGTCAGGGCATTGTTTTTATTTGCTTTCCTTTAGTGGTAACAGTTTACATGAAATTATATGCAACATCACCAAATACCCTCTGTGGTTGATAGCATTTATTTTCAAAATGTTTGCCTACAATTTTTTCTTTGCTTTCTCATAGCCTGATACTGAGGTCTCTGAAATAAAATTATGACCATTATGTAAGTTTTCAGAGGAGGTGCTATACCAGATCCAAGGGATTATATTAGATTATATCAACAAACAGTTCTGGGAATACAAACTGTTAGAAAGCCAGCAACAAAGTAGGTAATGAAAAATCAAACACAAATCTTGACAAAGGAGTACCAGGAACATTATAGGATACTACTATTAAGCCAATTTATTTCCTAACCAGTTAAAAGTTAAAAGCAAAGTCATGGAATGCAATCAATATGAGGCAGGTCTAAGCTGCCTGGAGTTTTTCTTTTGTATTTAGAAGAAAATTATGTAATTTGTTTGACAGGAAGAAACCAAAACTGTTAACTGTTCTATAAAGGAATTTATTTCATAAATGTCATTTTCCAGCTCAAGGTAAGAAAACTATGGCACATAAGCCAAAGTCTGCATTTGATTTTATATTACTTGAGTGGAAACCTCCTATATCTAGAAAGCAAGGTTTTCTGGTATTTGATGCTAGCATCCGCCATTCAGAATGGAGTTGTATTCTTGACTTTAAAAGACTGGAATAGGTGCCTGGGTGGCTCCGTGGTTTGAGCCTCTGCCTTCTGCTTGGGTCATGATCTCAGGGTCCTGGGATCGAGTCCCACATTGGGCTCTCTGCTGAGCGGGGAGCCTGCTTCCTCTGCTCTCTTTCTGCCTGCCTCTCTGCCTACTTGTGATCTCTCTCTCTCTGTCAAATAAATAAATAAATAAATAAATCTTAAAAAAAAAAAGACTGGAATAATTGAACCATAATTAATATTGACTAATTAGGTCATCAAAATTTCAAAGGCAAATATTTGATCATTTAAAATCCCATAGCTCAAGTAAATAGACTGTGACACAAATATACATATATATTTCCAATTCACTTCTACCACAGAAGGCTTAAATTACTCACAAAGAGGATTAGTCTTTTATTAGAGTCCTTACTGGAAAAACCAGTGTATCTGAACTCCCCACCAAATCTTCAAATCTAAATTCAATGGACACAATATAGAAACATGGTTATTATTAAAAGAAAAGGAGAAAAAAAAAAAGAAAGAAAAGGAGAGGCGGCTGGTGGCTTAGTGGCTTAAGCATCTGCCTTCTGCTCAGGTCATGATCTCAGGGTCCTCAGATGGAGACCTGCATAGGGTCCTTGCTCAGCAGAAGTCTGCTTCTCCCTCTGCTGCCTCCCCCCATTTGTGTGCTCTCTCTTTTTCTCCATCTGTTGTTTTGTCAAATAAATAAAATCTTAAAAAAAAATAAACAGAAGAAAAGGAAAGCCAATAACACAGATAATATCCAATGGAGAGAGCACAGTAAACCAAATGCTCCCAAATGAGCCCCCTTAATGCCACATTTCATTTTGTATGAAAGTATGTTACACATTATGTCCCAGCCTCAGTTACGTGGCCCTCCACTGGCACTCTCTACTGAAGTAATTATTCTTGCAACTGCTAACAACCTTTTGTTGCTATAAGCTGCTCTCCAAAGGTTTGGTTTTGTTTTGTTTCTGAATTGTCTTCTACTCTAACGTCTCCTATGTTTTCCTCTGCTGGAGAAGCAGATATCACCAAATATAATTCCAAGTGTATTACTGAAGAGTTTATACCATAATACATCCAATAGTTTATTTATTCGTTCCCTTTTTTGATAGGGATTTGATCAGTTTCCAGGTTTTAGTTACTACAAGTAATATTGTTACCAACACTTGCATACAGATCTTTCTGTGGAGACCCACTTAATTTCTTTTGGTAAATACCTACAGATGAAATGGCTGGATTATATGAAAGGTTAGTTTCACTTCATGAGAATTGTCAAGCTCTTGTCAGAAGTGGTTGTACCATTTCATATTCCCATCGACAGTGTATGAGGGTTCCATTTTCCAAACACCTTCCCCCAAATCATTCATTTTAATTTTAGCCATTCTAATAGGTATGTAGTGTTTTAATTTACATTTTCCTAATTACTAATGATGTTGAACATTTTCATGTGCCTATTTGCCATTTTTAAATCTTTTTAATTGTCTGTTCAAATATTTGTGCTTATTTTTGTAGGTGGTTTTCATACTATTAAGTTTTGAAAGTTCTTTTGTATTTTGTCTACAGATTATTTATCCAACATATCTTATTTGCAAATATTTTCTACTAGCAAATATAGCTAGTCTTTTATTCTCCAAGTAATGCTTCTTGCAAGGAAAACAGGTTAATTTTGATGAAGTTCAGTTTGTCATTTTGTTAAGAGATGGTGTTTTTTGTGTCATATCAAGAAAGTGTCATGTAACCCAAAGTTTTCTTCTATGCTTTTCCGCATCTATTGAGAAAATCCTATGATTTTTCTTGTTTAGTTTTTTAAAGTGGTGAATTACACTGATTGATTTTCAAATATTAAATCAATTTTCTGTTTCTGGAATAAATACCACTTTCTTATGATGCATTATCTTTTTCACATATTTTTATTGTATTCACAAAAACTTCTGTTTAAAGGTTTTCATCTACATTTATGAGGAATAGTTATCCGTGGTTTTCTTTTTTTTTTTTTTTTGTAATGTCTTGCTATCAAAGAAAATTTTACCTCATAAAATGAATTGGGAAGAGCCCCTCCTATTTAGTTTTCTTGAAGAGTTTGCAGAGAATTGGTTCTCTACTTTTTCCTTAAATGTTTGGAGGGATTTCAGTGAAGGCATCTGAGACTGAAGTTTTCATTGTAGGATGGTTGTTAACTATAAATTCCATTTTTTAGGATAAAAATCTATTTATTTATTTATTCCTTATTGAATTTAGTGATTTGTGTCTCTGAAGGAATCTGTTCATTTTACCTGTTTCCCAATTTATTGGCATAATGTTGTTTTTAATTGTTAAAAACTGTCAAAGGCCAGATAGTTTATCCTTCTTGCAAGCTAACAAGTTAGCCCGCCCCAGTATTGATAAAGATGTAGATATAGTTGTGAATATAGATACAGATATAGATATCTAGACAGAAGAAATAATTTTTTAGGATGAAAGAAACCCTTTATTACTTATAGCAAAACAGCTAGACAGTGTTTTAGCACCAGTTCCCCCACCTGTCTCTGTGTAGCAAAATGAATGAAAGCCAGATGTTACTGCACACATGGTAGGGATGCATCACAGGACACATCAAGTCTCAAAATTGAGAAACCTGGAGCTTAGACAGGTGCTGCTGGTACGTATGACCATTCTCCCCTCTGGAGAGAAAAAGGGAATTTTATTCTGAAATGTAAACAAATACCCTCCAAAGAAAAGAGGGAAGCTCTTAATTATCTTAGAATATAAGCGGGGGTGCCTGGGTGGCTCAGTTGGTTAAGCATCTGCCTTCTGCACCAGTCATGATCTCTAGGTCCCGGGATGGAGCCCCATGTTAGGCTCCCAGCTCAGCTGGAAGTCTGCTTCTCCCTCTCTCTCTGCCTTTCCCCCTGCTTGTGCTCTCTTTGTCTCTATCTTTATCTCAAATAAATAAATACTTAAAAAAAAAAAAAGAATATTAGCAAATGTCTCCAGAGGAGACAAGTCTCTATATCTCTGGCTTCCAAGGTCTCTGTGACTCAAACATGCCCCCTGGTTTAAAAATCTGAACCATGCAGACATATGAAAATATTTATAGAGAAATGTATGTATCAAATATTTCACATTCAAATCCTGTCTTCAGGGAGAGGCCGTCCCTAAATCCATTCAGTTAATATATCAAGAAGTGATATCATGAGACTACTGTTACCTAGAGGATGCCCAGACCTCCTCTTCTAATTTGATTAGAGGAATCTGATTCAGGGATACATAATCATTCGATCTTCTGGCTCTGCATTCCACAGGGGGTTGTCACCATCTTAATGTTCTAGAATGGGGTTCCATATCTAGTTTCCAGTCAGAAGAAGGAGAAGAGAATCTAGGGAAGGTCTAACTTCTTTCTCAAAGGCCTGTTGTAGTCAGCCTCTGAAATGACCCCTAGTGAATTCCATCTCCTTTTCTATGTCCTATTGTAGTACTCTCCCATGTTGAATAGAGTTGACCTGTGTAAGTGATATGATATTGTGGCAATGGTGGTATATGACTTTTGAGGCCAGGTCACAGAATATATCTCAACTTCTGTCTTGCTCTCTTGCGTCATTTGCTATGGGGAAAGCCAGCTACCAAGTTATAGGGATACTCAAGAGGTTTTTTGGGGAGTTCCATGTGATGAGGAGCTGAGGAATTCTGCCAAAAGACCATGTAAGTGAATCATCTTGGAAGTAGAAACTCCAATTCTAGCTAACCCTTCAGATGCCTACAGTTCCCACTGCAATCCTGATCCATACTTGCACAAAAGAACTGAGGTCAAGAGAGAGGATTAAATTCTATTAGTATGATACCATCATGGTTGGTACACAAATGGATGTGGAAGGAGCGGTTCACAGAACATGAATGTATGTATGGGGGGAGGTACTAGGTAGACAATTCCACAGAAAACACTGCATTTCTCAATAAGTACCTACTGAATGAATGATTAAATTGGATTTCTCTACAAAAGGATATTTAAAATATAAAACTGTTAATGGGCATGAGATAGATATACATGTTATGACATAGAAAGAGGTTCATCAAGATCAAAAGCTTCTGCACAGCAAAGGAAACAGTCAAAAAAAAAAAAAAAAGAAGCAACCCATGGAATGGGAGAAGATATTTGCAAATGACACTAAAGACAAAGGGCTGATATCTAAGATCTATAAAGAACTTCACAAATTCAACCCCCAAAAAAACAAATAATCAAGTCAAAAAATGGGCAGAAGGCATGAACAGACACTTCTCAAAAGAAGACATACAAATGGCTAACAGACACATGAAAAAATGTTCATCATCATTAGCCATCAAGGAAATTCAAATCAAAACTACAATGAGATACCACCTCACACCAGTCAGAATGGCAAAAATTGACAAGGCAAGAAACAACAAATATTGGAGAGGTTGTGGAGAAAGGGGAACACTCTTACACTGTTGGTGGGAATGCAAGTTGGTGCAGCCATTTTGGAAAACAGTGTGGAGATTACTTAAGAAATTAAAAATAGGGACGCCTGGGTGGCTCAGTTGGTTAAGCAGCTGCCTTTGGCTCAGGTCATGATCCCAGCGTCCTGGGATCGGGTCCCGCATTGGGCTCCTTGCTCGGCGGGGAGCCTGCTTCTCCCTCTGCCTGCCTCTCTGTCTGCCTGTGCTCTCTCTCTTTCTCTCTAACAAATAAATAAAAAAAAAAAGAAATTAAAAATAGAGCTTCCCTATGATCCTGTAATAGCACTACTGGGTATTTATCCCACAGATACAGATGCAGTATCTGTATTTGTATACAGAAGGGCCACCTGTATCCCAATGTTCATAGCAGCAATGGCCACAGTTGCCAAACTGTGTAAAGAACCAAGATGCCCTTCAACAGACGAATGGATAAAGAAGATGTGGTCCATATATGCAATGGAGTATTATGCCTCCATTAGAAAGGATGAATATCCAACTTTTATATCAACATGGACAGGACTGGAAGAGATTATGCTGAGTGAAATAAGTCAAGCAGAGCAAGTCAAGTATCATATGGTTTCACTTACTTATGGAGCATAAGGAATGGCATGGAGGACATCGGGAAATGGAGAGGAGAAGTAAGTTGGGGGAAATCGGAGGGGGAGATGAACCATGAGAGACTGTGGACTCTGAGAAACAAACTGAGGGTTTTGGAGGGGAGGGAGGTAGGGGGTTGGGTGAGCCTGGCAGTGGGTATTAAGGAGGGCACATATTGCATGGAGCACTGGGTGTGGTGCCTAAACAATGAATTTTGGAACACTGAAAAGAAATGAAATAAAATAAAATAAAATGGAAAAAAAAAAGAAAGAGGTTTGTGATTTACTATTCAGTGATAAAAGCAGATTACAGAATAGTCTGTATAAAATGGCTCAACTGGGGTGCCTGGGTGGCTCAGTGGGTTAAAGCCTCTGCCTTCAGCTCAGGTCAGGATCCCAGGGTGTTGGGATCGAGCCCCACATAGGGCTCTCTGCTCTGCGGGGAGTCTGTCTGCTTCCTCCTCTCTCTGCCTGCTTCTCTACCTACCTGTGATCTGTCAAATAAATAAGTAAAATATTTAAAAAAAAAAAAAGGCTCAACTTAGGGAAGCCCGGGTGGCTCAGTTGGTTAAGCCACTGCCTTCGGCTCAGGTCATGATCCGAGGGTCCTGGGATTAAGTCCTGCATCAAGCTCCTTGCTCAGGGGAAAGCCTGTTTCCCTCTGCCTCTGCCTGCCACTCTGCCTGCTTGTGCTCTCTCTCTCTCTGACAAATAAATAAGTAAATAAAACCTTTTTAAAAAAATGAAATGGCTCAACTTATAAAAGAAATAAATGAATATGAATAAATGTATATGCATGAAAAAGTTTGTTTTTTTTTAAAATTTTATTTATTTATTTGACAGACACAGAGATCACAAGTAGGCAGAGAGGCAGGCAGAGAGGAGGAAGCAGGCTCCCCGCGGAGCAGAGAGCCCGACGTGGGGCTCGATCCCAGGACCCTGAGATCAGGACCCGAGCCGAAGGCAGCGGCTTAATCCACTGAGCCACCCAGGCGCCCCCATGAAAAAGTTTTTTAAAAGATGTACCTCAGGGGCGCCTGGGTGGCTCAGTGGGATAAAGCCTCTGCCTTCAGCTCAGGTCATGATCCCAGGGTCCTGGGATCAAGCCCCACGTCAGGCTCTCTGCTCAGCAGGGAGCCTGCCTCCCCCTCTCTTTCTGCCTGCCTCTCTGCCTACTTGTGATTTCTGTCAAATAAATAAAATCTTTAAAAAAAATTAGTTGAGGATTCTTCAATTTAAAAAAAAAAAGATGTACCTCAAACTGTTAGCATTAATTTCCTCTGAAGACATTCACATTCTCATTATACATTTTGTCATTTGAAATTTCTTTTACTATCTACTTTATATACAGTGCATTATTTAAATTATTTACAGTACATATCTACTACTTTTACAGAGACATGTAATACAAGGCAAAAAGCAATACAAATAAATATATTCTTTGGAAAAAAAATCTCTCTCTAAAATGCTTCACAAATCTGTCTCTTTCTCTTCCTGGCATACTACTACTTCCTTAATACAGTCCTCTGTCATTTACTACCTAGACCAGGATTCAGCAAACTACTCCTATTTTATACGTGTGGGTATATGGTCTCTTTGCAACTCCTCAATTCTGCTGTTATAGTTTGAAAGCAGCTAATGATAATACACAAACTAATGAGTGTGGCTGTGTTCCAATAAAACTTTATTTACTAAAACAAGTAGCCGGTCAGCCCATGGGCCATAGTTTGCTGACCATTCACCACCCACTTAGACTACTGAAGCCATTAAATTCTCTAACTCTGATCCCTTTCACCATGCTCTCCCATTTCATTGCACTGTTTCTATATATGTTATATAATTTCTTCACATCTTATGTTTTTGTTTAATTCTCATTTTCCTGGAAAAGTCTTAAATTTCTGGTGACCTCAGATCATTCTTTAAGACCAAGAATAGTCTTCATGACCCCAGAAAATAAAACTGACTGCTTTGCTCCAGTGCTCACAGTTTTTGTACTGAGCTTGATTGGCACCCTGTATTGTGATTTCCATCTGTGCCTCCCAGTCAGACACAGCATACCACCAGGGCGGAGGCACTGCTTTTGAGTTCCTGGAACTTAACAGAAGACAGAGCAGAGAATAGGGACTCAGAAGTGAGTGAATAAAGAGAGAGCAACGGGTATCTCTTCCACCTCTTAGACTTTCAAATTAGGTGCAGATAACTGCTCCTCCTAGTAGTATTTTTTCTCTTAACAATTCAAACAATCAATACCTGACAGCTTGGATCTTTCTTTCTTCCTTCTTTCTCATATTTCTGCATGATTAAAAGCCCAGAGAAAGCAAGACCATATAACTAATATCAACTTTTTGATTCTAACTTGTTATCTGATCAAAAACAACACTAAGCATTTATAAGTAACAGCATTCAGGGGATGGTTCATCTTTGCCCTGTTGTCCTAGTTATAAGGATTTTTCCCCAACCCAGGTTCACTAGATGGTGAACTACTTGATCATGAGGGTATGTTTTTGAAAGGCTAAAAAATATTTAGTGCATATATGAATGACTCCCTAGGGCACAGCCTGCCAGTTTTGAATGTGTCCCAGGTATGCTTGGGACTAATTCACAGAACTTGTATATAGGAAAAGTCTTACCTTAGAGACAATAAACTATCAAAAAGCCCATTGTAAACTCAGCTTAACCTCTCTCAACTCTTTAGATGGCTATCATCATCAATTTGCTGATGAGGAAACTGAGGCTCAGAACTGTTAAGTATCTGACCCAGTGTCATAGTGAACAAGGGGATGGAGCTGCATCTCAAACTCAGGCCTTCAGATTTTAAATCCCGTATTCTTTCTTCATACATGGCTTACCCTCATCTTCCCTTGATTCTCCACATTTATACAAAACCCTTTGCATATAATTTAAAATGAGTAATTGAACTACTCAGTCCAGTGCTAGAGATTTTGCAGCTGACTTTCGACCAAATAATAGTTAATTACACAAACCACTGTTAAAAGGGGTTCAAAATGTTTGTCTGTTGAATATATTTTAAAGGTTTAAAACTGATAAGACAGTTTTAAGCACCACTATATACCAAACTTTGTTGAGTAGTCCCTGGGTTTTAACTGGCAATGAGATGGACTAGTGTGAGATGACCCACATCTGAAGACTGAGTGAACATCCATCCATAGGCAAGGCAGGTTGGGGGACTGGACCTGAGCTGCCCAGCATAGTCAGAGAAAGTTAATGTCATTACAATGATGGGAAATTCAACAATAGATGGGATCTCCAGTAGGTACACAGAGCACAAAACAAAAGAACTAGAGATCTACTCGTCATTCAAAACAACCTGAAGCTGAAAATAGAAGCCATTCATAGGGGTAGGACTGAATCAAGAAAAAAGTACAGGGCAAGCTCTGCTCCATAAGAGCTTACGTACCCTTCTTAGAAACAAGGCTGGGACTCAGGCACAGGGGAATCAGACAACACATCAGGGGCAAGAACTCAGGTGTGTAATGAAAATGACAGCTGCTGACTTGATTGGGGCTCTTCCCAGTTCCTCTTCCCAAAGGCAAAAATGTTCTAAGCAGTCATACAGTCTGAAATCTAGAGGTGATGCATACACAGCTCTAATAATGAAGAGACAGGAAAAAAGAGACTGTTTCCAGTGTGCCTGTCTCCTTGACTATGTCTCCCTAGTTCCCCCTCTCTCTTGCTTGCCTTTTTTTTTCTCCATGCTTCTCACTGTTCAAAGGGTTTATGTGGCCAAATTATGCTTTGGAGTATTTTCATTAATTCTTAAATGTTTATTTTTCTTATTCTGAATATTTAAAATAATTGAGTATCCTATATTTTAATAATGTTTCATCAGTAGCCCTCTGTAGAATTTCTAACACTACTTTAACCAACTTTTCATTCACGGACTAGTTGCAATTAATCCAAACTGCCCAAACTAGATTCAGGTTTTAAAAAATCTCTATACTACCAAAAAAAATTAAGATCATACATGCTTTCTATAAATTCACAAATGATAAAATAGTTAAATCTTTTGCATTCATTTGATGAGATATTATGCACTAATTTAAAAATCACTTAAAAATTTTTTAAGTCTTTTAAAAAATTAAAATCTGAACCCATGGCTAAAACTAGGTAAATTTTTTGTGATTTTAAACGTTAAGAGAACATGGAAAAACAACAACAATAACAACAAAACCATGGTTCATAGACAGACAAAAAGACAGACAAATGGTGAATTATATTTTATTTTTTGGTATTATGTTACTTGGCATGCATCATATTTCTTAAAATGAGATGTATGTCCCTCACCTATACTGTTTTTTTTTTTTAAAGATTTTATTTATTTATTTGTTATATATATAGAGAGAATGAGCACAGGCAGACAGAGTGGCAGGCAGAGGCAGAGGGAGACACAGGCTCCCTGCCAAGCAAGGAGCCCGATGTGGGACTCGATCCCAGGACGCTGGGATCATGACCTGAGCCGAAGGCAGCTGCTTAACCAACTGAGCCACCCAGGCGTCCCACCTATACGGTTTTTTAATGTTCAGTTAGCCACTGTATAGTACACGATTAGTTTTTGATGTAGTGTTCAATGATTCATTAATGAAGTATAACACCCTGTGCTCCTTCCCCTATACTTCTTGAGACAAGTGCAAAGCTCACATAATATAGTCTGTTTCACAGAATTATTGCCCTAAAAATGTTCAGCTGTTCCACTATGATACTTTTAAAATAAAGCATTTTGAAGAATCTAGTGCCTCTGAGAAATGAAGCTATAACTCATGTATCTAAAAGAAAACAAAACAAAACAAAAAAATCTTTCCATGATAGACATGAAAGGAAGGTATCACTCAACATAGATTAGAATGCAGTGAGTTCAGTGAAATCTCTGTCTATGACCTCCTAATCAGCTCTGGTCCCCAACTCTATCCTTCTTCATCCTCCCACAAGAACCAGTTTTCATTTGGAATTCAGAATTTGTCCCTAAGCTTCAGTATTCCTGCCAAGAACACCAAAAGACTAACTTTTTGCCCTTCTGCTTTCTGACATGTCTTTTTTGGCTTCTAATTCGAATACACTTAAATCCTCTACAAAATTAAATTCTGATTAGGCATTCACTTACCTCTTATTCCCTAAAAGTAGTTTTCTTTTCTATGACTTTGCATTAGCAGGCTGATAAAGGCCGGCTTATATGTGTAACTTTATTAAATTAATATACATTCAATGGAACTATTCAGATATAATTATTTTACTATTCAAAATATGTAATTTGGTTCCTTTGAGAAATCATTTATTCTTCCAACAAATAACTTCAATAAAAGACAAAAGTGTAAGATTGAAAATATGGATAGACTTTTTTCATCATGAGGAAATATAAATGCATATTAAAAATACAGACTTTTCCCATAAGAATTTCTTAAGCATCAATTCTAAAAAGATGAAGTAAAAGGTATTTTTATAATAGTATTAAAATTTGTGGCAGCTTAAACTGAAATAAGATTCTGATATGAAAATGTTTACTTTTTATTGTTGATAACTTCAGATTCATTGCCACTATATTGTTTTGGCTGCTAGCTATAACCCAGTTTTCATTTGTTTTTATGCTTTATTTATGTATTTTTTAATCATATTGCAAAAACCAAAATACTGAATGTTTTAAATAGCATCAAAGATTTTTATATTGACTATACTAAAAATATTAGTATTAGTGAATATAAATTTGGAGTGCTGACTCTGAGGCAGAAGCATGCTTGGCAATTCAAGGAGACAGGATGATTGAAGAAAAGAGAGTGAGGGATGGGGTGAATAAAGAAGGTAAGGCCAGAAAGTTAACCAAAGGGCAAGACATAGGGCTATAGGGGTCTTTAGATTTTATTATGCATGCAATGGAAAGTCACTGGAGGGTTATGAGCAGGATGGGACATGATTTTATTTATGTTTTCAAAAGCTTACATTGGCTTCTGTAAGACTACAGGATGTACAAGACTAGAATCAGGGTAATGAGAATGGTAGCTTAAGGTAGGTTGTTTAGTACTGGGTGGTAAAGTGTGTTTGATTCTGGATCTAGAAACTTACTGATTATGCCCTTTACCACGTTCACTTACTGTTAACATGCTTTATCTTTTTTTCATTCTATCATTCTCCTTTCCCTCTCCCCCTCTCTCAAGCTTGTTCAAATCTGAATTATTTGAGGGTGAGTTATATTCATCATACATCACAGCCCCTTACTTCTTCTTTTATTTAAGCTTTTCTTATTTAAACATATAATGTAACCCCACCACCCTCTCCCAACCCCTCTCCCCCCCACCCCCCTCAGTTTGTTTTATGACATTAAGAGTCTCTTTTGGTTTGTCTCCCTCCCGATCCCATCTTGTTTCATTTTTTCTTTTCCTACCACCTTAACCCCCACCCTGTTGCATCTCCACTTCCTCATATCAGGGAGATCATGTGATAGTTGTCTTTCTCCAGTTGACTTATTTCGCTAAGCATAATACGCTCTAGTTCCATCCATGTCGTCGCAAATGGTAAGATTTCATTTCTTTTGATGTCAGCCCCTTACTTCTAAATTATTCAGTGTGTATTTCCTAAGAACAAGGATCATCCCTTACATAATCACAGTGCAATTATAAACTTCAGTAAATGTAATATTGATACAATATCTAATTTTATCTAATTTACTATTTGTACTCCAATCTTGTCAGTTGACCCAGTAATGCCCTTAATAGCATTTGCTCTCCTTCAGTACAAGATCTGGTATTGCATTTAATTGTCATGTCTATTTAGATTCCTTTAATATGAGACATTTTCATAAATGCATGTATTTTTTTTTCTTTTATGCACGTATTTTAACACAGAGACAACTGACAGGACTGAACATTTATACAGATAGATTTGATGTGGACTCTGGGGGAGGTGAGGATGGCTCCCAGATTTCTGGCTTCAGAAACTGAATGGATCTCATTTACTGTGGTAACTAATACTGCAGAGATGGGGGCCAGGTGGGAAT
Organism: Taxidea taxus jeffersonii; assembly: GCA_003697995.1. NCBI lineage: Eukaryota > Metazoa > Chordata > Mammalia > Carnivora > Mustelidae > Taxidea > Taxidea taxus. The sequence continues at coordinate 28,909 of RCUC01151182.1, forward strand.
TGAAACCTCTAGGGAGGTTCTTCATGTGAAAGAGACTTCTGGTAGTCACCCATATTTCCTCCTCTGGACACACTGGAGAATTACACTTCCCCACCACCTGACAGCCATGTGAAACTATGCAAGCAGTTCTGGCTAACAGGTTGTAAGCTGAGACAATAGTATTAGGTCCCAGGAGAAGCATTCTCTTAGCTTGTTTCATTGTCCAAGAAGGCTGCATATTTCAGGCAGTGCAACTGCAGGATGGTGGAGGCTCCATCAGTAAGCAATGCAGACTTATGGAGCATAGTCATCCTAGAGAATTGTTCATTCCCATAGCAGACTTTGCATGACCAAATAAACATTTGTTATGTCAATTCACTTAAATTTTGGGATTTATTAATACCTAGCCTATCTTGACATTGTCACCATTAGACATTCAAGTGAAATGGTAAGTAGATATTTAGATATAAAATCCTGGAATTGTGGTCAGGTCAGTTCTGTGAATGTTTGGGAATCACCAACATATAAATGATAGAGGAATGAGATTCCCCCATCTAGTGAGTATAGGTATAGGTAATTGATTGATAGGTGACTGACTTATATATACCAACTTCTACTCATACCCATACATATAAAATGACCTCCTCCTCAATCAGCTGCTATAGACAATCAGTCCAAGAAACGGCACCTAACCTAAGACAGCCAACCAAAGTCTTTCCGCAGGATTTTTCAAACTAGAACTAAAATAGTCAGTCTGTCTTACGTGGTGGGAATCTATGAGGGTCAAGAATTGTCAGAAGTTATATCCCAAACTATGTGAATGAAACTTGCAACAACAGGAGAAAACAAAGCGGAAGTAGAGAAAAAAAGAGATAAGAGGGTTTTGACAACTTTCAATTCCCTGGTTCCCACTGACCTTCAGGCCCTTTCTTTCATGTCTATCAGATGATTTTGTCATTTAAGAATACCACTAATTACAAGAGCCAATAATTACATATTGTCCTAATCTAGTTTGAGCTAGATTTCCATAACTCATAGCCCAAAGAATGCTGGATAGTAAATGATTATTACCAAATTAACAAAATATTATAAAAATTTAACTTAAAAAAAAAAACAACTAATCACGGTGGGACACATGGCTGCCTTGGTAGAGCATGCGACTCTTGATCTCAGGATTGTGAATTCAAGCCCTATGTTGAAACAACAACAAAAATAATTCATGGCTTCTCCCATTTTTAGAAGCCATCATTTACTTCCCATCCTTTCCCCCACTTAGGATCCTGATGATCTATTGGTGCATACCAAACCACTGCAACACAGTAGCTTAAAATGGCAATCAGTTGTTTTGCTCATCAATCTGCAATTTGGGCAGGCATCTATGGGGAAGGTTCACTTCTGTTGCACATGCTGTCAGCTGGAGACCTGACCAAGAAGGCCCACCCATATTGGTGATAAGTTGGTGCTGGCTGTCAGCTGATCAACCAGGCCTGTGTTGTCTCTCCATATGTGTCTCTCAGAATGACCACAGCATCTTCACAAATGAGACTGGATCCCAAGGGAAAGCATATCAAGAGAGATAGGCAAGCAGAAGTTATATCATCTTTTATACTCTAGCCTCAGAAGTCACACAGTATCACTTCTGCCACATTGTACTAGTCATATGAGTCACAACAATCACAAAGTCTTACCCAAGTCCAGTGGAGAAGTACAAAGATGTCACCTTTTAATGTGGGAGTGGCTAGATTCAAGAATAATACAAGGGAAGGAAGAATTATTATATCTATTGCTGGAAAATTCAATCCACCATAGATGCTTAACGGTTTATAAAAACTAAGACTACTGTATGTAAACTACAAGGATATGTGCTTTAGTTCCATATGAAAAATATTCACTCATTCATTTACTCACTTATCCATTAATTCATTTGTAGAATAAAAACTTATTGAAAGACAAAGATTCTAGGTGCTTTGCTAGATGCTGGAACAGGGCCAATAGTCAGCCAATATATACTTTGTATATTCTACTACTTTTTCGCAACCATTATTCATTCTTATTGGGTCTGTGTCCATTCAGATGTCTTGGTGTCCCAGTTGTCAGCTATTTTGAATATCATCCCTTTGCATGGGGAATAGCAAGGAAGACAGAAATCTTTCAGAAGACAGACTACAGGAGGAGATTATGGTCTGGTGTACTGCTACAAACACTGCTAATCTTATGCTGAACTCCTTAGAACTAGAAAATGAGACAGAAATTCTTGTGAAAGTGATTTATTTAGGAAGTGCTCTCAGAAAGGGAGGGAGGAAATCAGGACAGGGCAGGGAATGGAAGCTAAGCATGTGGTCTTGGCTGGAGACTCACATTAGCCTGGTTCCAAAAGGAGCTCTGGAATATGACTTGTAGCACACAGTGGGTCCTATCTGAGGCAAAGAGGCCATATTTCAGTACACAAATGGCCAATAGACCTGACTGGTGTGTTCATGTGTGTTGGGGGGGGCGTAGGGGGAGGGCGGATATGGGTGTAACTCAGGTGTGGCAACTCCATTTAAGAGGAAGCAATTCACCCAAGATGCAGTTATGAGCTTTTAGCATCCAAAACCAATAGCAGCTGGGGATGAACACACCTATCTAAGAAAGAAGTTCTTTTTTTTATATAGTTTCAAGTTATTATTTAAATTCCAGTTAGTTTATATATAGTGTAGTATTAGTTTCAAGTGTAGAATTTAGTGATTCACACTTATATACAATACCCAGTGCTCATAACAAGTGCCCTCCTTGATACCCATCACCCATTTAACCCATTCCCCCATCCAGCTGTCCTCTAGAAATCTTCAGTTTGTTCTCTATAGTAAGAATGTCTTCATTTCCCTTTTCCCCCTATGTTCATCTGTTTCTTAATTCCACATATGAGTGAAATCTTAGGGTATTTGTCTTTCTCTGACTTATTTCGCTTACTATAATACTCTCTAGCTTCATCCACATCATTGCAAATGGCAAGATTTCATTCTGTTTGATGGTAATATTCTATATCTGTATCTATATCTAGATATATAGATATGCCACCCTTTTTTTTATCCATAAGCAGTCCACAGACATCTGGGCTCTTTCCATAGTTTGGCTGTTGTTGATAATGCTGCTATAAACATCAGGATACATATGCCCCTTTGAATCAATATATTTGTGTATCCTTTGGGTAACTACATTGTAGTACATGCTGGGTCATAGAGTAGTTACATTTTTAACTTTTTTGAAGACCTCCCTACTGCTCTCCAGAGTGGCTACACCCATTTGCATTCTCACCAACAGTGTAAGGGTTCCCCTTTTTCTGCATCCTCACCAACATTTGTTGTTTCCTAAGTTGTTCATTTTAGTCATTCTGACCAGTGTGAGGTGGTCTCTTATCATGATTTTGATTTGTATTTCCTTGATGATGAGTGATATTGAGCATCTTTCCATGTATGTTAGCTGTCTGTACATCTTCCTTGGAGAAATGTCTGTTCATGTCTTCTGCCCATTTCTTAACTGTGTTATTTATTTATTTATTTTTTAAACTTTATTTAAGCTTTATTTAAACATATAATGTAACCCCACCACCCTCTCCCAACCCCTCTTCCCCCCAACCCCCTCAGTTTGTTTTATGACATTAAGAGTCTCTTTTGGTTTGTCTCCCTCCCGATCCCATCTTCTTTCATTTTTACTTTTCCTACCACATTAACTCCCACCCCCATTGCATCTCCCCTTCCTCATATCAGGGAGATCATGTGGTAGTTGTCTTTCTCCAGTTGACTTATTTCGCTAAGCATAGTACGCTCTAGTTCAATCCATGTCGTCGCAAATGGTAAGATTTCATTTCTTTTGATGGCTGCATAGTATTCCATCGTATATATACACCACCTCTTCTTTATCCATTCATCTGTTGATGGACATCTAGGTTCTTTCCATAACTTGGCTATTGTGGACATTGCTGCTATAAACATTCGGGTACACGTGCCCCTTTGGATCACTACGTTTGTATCTTTAGGATAAATACCCAGTAGTGCAATTGCTGGGTCATAGGGTAGCTCTATTTTCAATTTTTTGAGGAACCTCCATGCTGTTTTCCAGAATGGTTGCACCAGCTTGCATTCCCACCAACAGTGTAGGAGGGTTCCCCTTTCTCCACATCCTCGCCAGCATCTGTCATTTCCTGACTTGTTCATTTTAGCCATTCTGACTGGTGAGAGGTGGTATCTCACTGTGGTTTTGATTTGTATTTCCCTGATGCCCAGTGATGTGGAGCACTTTTTCATGTGTCTGTTGGCCATCTGGATGTCTTCTTTGCAGAAATGTCTGTTCATGTCCTCTGCCCATTTCTTGATTGGATTATTTGTTCTTTGGGTGTTGAGTTTGCTAAGCTCTTTGTAGATTTTAGATACTAGCCCTTTATCTGATATGTCGTTTGCAAATATCTTTTCCCACTCTGTCAGTTGTCTTTTGGTTTTGTTGACTGTTTCCTTTGCTGTGCAAAAGCTTTTGATCTTGATGAAGTCCCAATAGTTCATTTTTGCCCTTGCTTCCCTTGCCTTTGGCGTTGTTCCTAGGAAGAAGTTGCTGCGGCTGAGGTCGAAGAGGTTGCTGCCTGTGTTCTCCTCAAGGATTTTGATGGATTCCTTTCTCACGTTGAGGTCCTTCATCCATTTTGAGTCTATTTTCGTGTGTGCTGTAAGGAAATGGTCCAATTTCATTTTTCTGCATGTGGCTGTCCAATTTTCCCAACACCATTTGTTGAAGAGGCTATCCTTTTTCCATTGGATGTTCTTTCCTGCTTTGTCGAAGATTAGTTGACCATAGAGTTGAGGGTCTATTTCTGGGCTCTCTATTCTGTTCCATTGATCTATGTGTCTGTTTTTGTGCCAGTACCATACTGTCTTAATGATGACAGCTTTGTAGTAGAGCTTGAAGTCGGGAATTGTGATGCCACCAACTTTGGTTTTCTTTTTCAATATTCCTTTGGCTATTCGAGGTCTTTTCTGGTTCCATATAAATTTTAGGATTATTTGTTCCATTTCTTTGAAAAAATTGGATGGGATTTTGATAGGCATTGCATTAAATGTGTAGATAGCTTTAGGTAGCATAGACATTTTCACAATATTTATTCTTCCAATCCATGAGCATGGAACATTTTTCCATTTCTTTGTGTCTTCCTCAATTTCTTTCATGAGTACTTTATAGTTCTCTGAGTATAGATTCTTTGCCTCTTTGGTTAGGTTTATTCCTAGGTATCTTATGGTTTTGGGTGTAATTGTAAATGGGATTGACTCCTTAATTTCTCTTTCTTCTGTCTTGTTGTTGGTGTAAAGAAATGCAACTGATTTCTGTGCATTGATTTTATATCCTGACACTTTACTGAATTCCTGTACAAGCTCTAGCAGTTTTGGAGTGGAGCCTTTTGGGTTTTCCACATATAGTATCATATCATCTGCAAAGAGCGATAGTTTGACTTCTTCTTTGCCGATTTGGATGCCTTTAATTTCTTTTTGTTGTCTGATTGCTGAGGCTAGGACTTCTAGTATTATGTTGAATAGCAGTGATGATAGCGGACATCCCTGCTGTGTTCCTGACCTTAACGGAAAAGCTCTCAGTTTTTCTCCATTGAGAATGATACTTGCCGTGGGTTTTTCATAGATGGCTTTGATAATATTGAGGTATGTGCCTTCTATCCCTACACTTTGAAGAGTTTTGATTAGGAAGGGATGTTGCACTTTGTCAAATGCTTTTTCAGCATCTATTGAGAGTATCATATGGTTCTTGTTCTTTCTTTTGTTAATGTACTGTATCACATTGATTGATTTGCGGATGTTGAACCAACCCTGCTGCCCTGGAATAAATCCCACTTGGTCGTGGTGAATAATCCTTTTAATGTACTGTTGGATCCTATTGGCTAGTATTTTGGTGAGAATTTTCGCATCTGTGTTCATCAAGGATATTGGTCTGTAATTCTCTTTTTTGATGGGATCCTTGTCTGGTTTGGGGATCAAGGTGATGCTGGCCTCATAAAATGAGTTTGGAAGTTTTCCTTCCATTTCTATTTTTTGGAACAGTTTCAGGAGAATAGGAATTAATTCTTCTTTAAATGTTTGGTAGAATTCCCCTGGGAAGCCATCTGGCCCTGGGCTTTTGTTTGTTGGGAGATTTTTGATGACTGTTTCAATCTCCTTACTGGTTATGGGCCTATTCAGGTTTTCTATTTCTTCCTGGTTCAGTTTTGGCAGTTTATATGTCTCTAGGAAAGCATCCATTTCTTCCAGATTGTCGAATTTGTTGGCATAGAGTTGTTCATAATATGTTCTTATGATTGTTTGTATTTCTTTGGTGTTGGTTGTGATCTCTCCTCTTTCATTCATGATTTTATTTATTTGGGTCCTTTCTCTTTTCTTTTGGATAAGTCTGGCTAAGGGTTTAGCAATTTTATTAATTCAAAGAACTGGGTCTTTGTTTCATTGATCTGTTCTACTGGATTTTTGGTATCTATATCATTGATATCTGCTCTAATCTTTATTATTTCACTTCTGCTGCTGGCTTAAGGCTTTATTTGTTGTTCCTTTTCTAGCTTCTTTAGGTGTAAGGTTAGGTCTCTCATCTGGTATTTTCTTGCTTCTTGAGGTACGCCTACATTGCTATATACTCCCCTCTTATGACCGCTTTTGCTGCATCCTAAAGGTTTTGAACTGTCATGTTTTCATTTTCATTTGTTTCTCTGTATTTTTTAAATTTCTTCTTTAATTTTCTGGTTGACCCATTCATTGTTAGTAGGATGTTCTTTAACCTCCATATATTTGTGGTCTTTCCAGATTTTTTCACGTGGTTGACTTTAAGTTTCATAGCACTGTGGTCTGAGAATATTCATGGTATAATCTCAGTCTTTTTGTACTGGTTGAGACCTGATTTGTGACTTAGTACACAATCTATATTGGAGAATGTCCCATGTACTCAAAAAGAATGTGTATTCTGCTGCTTTAGGATGAAGTGTTCTGAAGATATCTTTTAAGTCCATCTGGTCCAGTGTGTCATTCAAAGTCCTTGTTTGCTTGTTGATTTTCTGCTTAGATGATCTGTCCATTGCAGTGAGGTGTTAAGGCCCCCTTAATTACTGTATTACTCTAAGTGACTTCCTTTATGTTTGTTATTAATTTTTTAATATATTTGGGAGCTCCCAAGTTGGGGGAATAAATACGTATAATTGCTAGATCTTTTTGTTGGATAGACTGCTTTATTATGATATAGTGCCTTTCTTTATCTCATTAGTCTTTGTTCAAAACCTAGTTTGCCTGAAATAAGTATGGCTTCTCTGGCTTTCTTTTGATGTCTGATTGCATGATAGATATTTCTCCATCCCCTCACTTTCAATCTGCAGGTGTCTTTAGGTCTAAAATGAGTCTCCTGTAGGCAGCATATAGATGTGTTTTGGGTTTTTTTTATCCATTCTGATAACCTAAGTCTTTTGATTGGAGCATTTAGTTTATTTATTTTCAGCATGATTATTGATAAATTTAGTAACATTTTTTATTTGTTTTGTTGCTGTTTCTGAAGATTTTCTCTCTTTCTTTCTAGTATTTGTCACTTTTGGTCTTTCTTTTCCACTCAGAGTTCTCTTTAATATTTCCTGCAGGGCTGGTTTAGTAGTCACAAACTCCTTTTGTTTTTGTTTGTCTGAGAAACTCTTATCTCTCTTTCTATTCTGAATGATAGCCTTGTTGGATAGAGTATTGGCTACAGATTTTTCCCATTCAGTATATTGAATATATATGCCACTTTCTTCTGGCATGCCAAGTTTCTGTTGAGAAGTCTGCTGCTAACCTTTTTTGCATTCCCTTGTCAATTAGAGACTTTTGTCTTGCTGCTCTGAGGATTTTTTTTAATCTCTATATTTTACAAATTTAACTATGGTAAGTCTTGGTATTGGCCTGCTTTTTAAAATTTTGATGGGAATTCTCTGTGCTTCCTGGATTTGGAAGTCTGTTTCTTTCCCCAGATTAGGGAAGTTTTCACCTCTAATTTCTTGAAGAAAACCCTCTGCCCCATTTTCTCTTTTTTTCTGGGACTCCTAGGATTCAAATGTTACTACATTTCATGCAGTCACCTAGTTCCCTAAGTCTACTTTTGTGATCCAAGATTTTCCTTTCCCTCTTCTGTTCAGTTTTTTTTCCATAATTCTATTTTCTATTTCACTTATTCATTCCTCTTATTCTTCCATCCTTGTGGTCATTATATTCAGGTGGCTTTGAATTTCAGTTATTGCATTTTTCATTTTGGCCTACTTAGTTTTAAGCTCCTTTTTCTCTATGGTAAGGGTCTCCTTTCTGTCTTTTATGCTTTTCTCGAGCCCAGCTAGTATCCTTATGACTATTGCTCTGAATTCTGGATCAGGTATATTACTTACATCTGTTTTGATTAGTTGCCTGGCTGTAAACTTTACTTGTTCTTTCTTTTGGGATGAATTCTTCCATCTTATCTTTTGTCTAGGTCTCTTATTCTATATATTAGGAAAGCCTATTATATTTCCTGCTCCTGAGAATAATGGTTTTATGAAGAGGTCATAGAATGTCCAGGACCTGGCACTTCAGGAAGTGGTCTCTGGTGTGTGCTGTGTGCACTCTGTTGCTGTTATGGTTGCTCTACCCCTCAGGTCAGTCCTCTGCAGAGTTTCTCCTTGCTAGCAGTGGGTAGTGTTTGGTGTAAGCAGGCTAGGCAGCCAGTTGATGTTGTCCTATTTACTGAAGTTAGTTCTTGCAGAGGAGTGGGGCAGGTAAATGGTGCCAGCCCCAATTCTCCCCAGAGAGGAGAGTTTGTGCTTGCTGCTGTCAGGGAAGCCTCTGGAAGAGCGAATAATTTTCCCTTATGCATTGTAGGTGTTTTTCATGCTGCTGTTTTCACAGTGTCTGTGTCTGAGTTGGTTGCCTGCCTAAACCAGCACAGTGCATTTTGGGCTCTATCTTAGGCAGCTAGCTGAGTTTTCAAACTCCAAATTTCAGGGATCTGCTGTAGGGGGGAACTGCACTGATCTTCTGGGGGAGGGTTTTGCCACACTGGAACTGATGTAAGTTTGACAAAGAAGGGCAGTTGCATCACAGCACAGGAGTGTGGAGTTTGGAGCAAAGCACCCTAAAGAGCCAGTGTCCAGGTCAGCCACCCTCAGCAGATGTTTCTGCACCTCTGCTAAAAAGCAGGAGACAGAAATGGCACCGCCCAGCTCCTTTGTACTCAGAGATGTAATGGCCACCTCTCTCAGATGTGCTCCAAGAAGGGGGAAATGTCTCTCCCAGTGTGTCTCAGGAGATCCTCAGATCACACCATCTGTCCCCAGTTTACCTGCCTGCTTTTTCCACAGGAGCACTACAGTACCTTCAGAGCTCTATACCAGCCACAGAGCAGACCTCTAAAACTTGTCTTTTGAGCTCCACTGGTTGTAAAAAGTCACAGAAATTGGCCCCTATCCTTTTCCCACGCGATGCTTTTGGGAAAGTGTTTTTCCCTGTCCAATCCCCTGTGCACTCCTCTTCCATCTCTCTCATCTCTCTGTGACCAGGACTGCCTGCAGCAGCTACAATCTGTTTCTCCCCCAAACCATGTCTCTACACCTCCTACCTCCCACAATGTGGCCCTCTTTCTCCCTCTGTCTGTGTAGTTTATTCTGTCATTCCTCAGACTGATTTCCCAAGAAGGAAGTTCTGATTGGGGCACCAACATATTCAATACATTATCTCCTTCTGAATGTTTTACTAGAAGTTATGTACCTCAACCTGATATCTAGGCATAAACTGAGAAGTGAATTTGACCAGCACCTAACAGATACAGAGTAATGGCAAGTCTTACACATTGCCTGTTGACTATAACTTTCTTTGTTTGAAGATAAGGGTAGAAAAAGTCAACATAGTGTTTATGAAGGAGAATTTCAGGAAAGAGAAAACATTAAATTGAACAAAAAATGGACCACTGAAAATTTTTTATTACACACAAAAAAAACCTGGGTGATTTTAATAGTTTTATTGAGATAGAATTTATACATCATAAAATTCATTTATTGAAATAATTGAAAACTTTTATATTTACAGAGTTGTACAATCATCACATCTAATTTTAAAACATTTAAATCATTATTAAAAGAAATCACATGCCCATATACAGTTATTTTCTATCCCTGCCCCCAACCCCAGAATTAGGCAAGCATGTTGTATCATGTATCCATGCTTTTCTTTTTTTATTGCTTCTTATTGTTGAAGAGTGTTGTACTGTATTTTGTTTATCCAGTTGATGTGTACTTGTGTTCCGTTTCTTAGCTATTGTGAATAATGCTAATATAAACATTTATGTACAAGTCTTTATGTGGACATTTTCATTTTTCATTTCTCTTAGGTAGATTCCAGAAAGTCGAACTGTTGGGTCCTATGCTAAATTGATGCCCAACTTTTTGAGAAATTGCCAAACTGTTTTACAAAGCAGCTGTGCTATTTTATATTCCCACCAACAGTGTATGGGGGTTCCAATTTCTTCATATATTCCAATGCTTGTTATTATCTGACTTTTTCATTATGTCCATTCTAGTGCATGAGAATCTGTTATTTTGATTTGCATTTCCCTGAGAGCTAATGTTTTTGTTGTTTCATATGTTTATTGGTCATTTGTGCATCTTCTTTGCAGAAATGTCTATTCAGATCTTTTGCCAATTTTTAATTGGGTTATCTACCTTTTTTATTATTGAGTTGGAAGAACTCTTTAACTATTCCGGATATAAGTCCACTATTGGATATATGACTTGCATGTATATTCTCCCACTCTGTGTTTTTCTTATTATTATTTTCTTGAGGATAACTTTTGAAACACAAAAGGTTTTAGTTTTGATTAAGTCCAATGTATCATTTTTTTCTTTTATCACTTGTATTTTGCTATCACATCTAAGAAATCATGAAGATTTTCCTCTAAAATTTCTTCTGAAAGTTTTATAGTATTAGCTGTTACATTTATGTCTGTAATCTATTTTTATTTTTTAATTTAATTTTTTTTTTTTAAGAGAAAGAGAGAGGGAGAGAGCGCACAAGTTGGGGGGTAAAGGGAGAGAGAGAAAGAGAATCCTGAGCAAGCTTCACACCTAGCAGAGAGCCTAACACCAGGCTTGATCTCACAATCCTGAGATCATGGATGACCCGAGCCGAAATTAAGAGTTGGAAGCTTATCGACTGAGCCACCCAGGAGCCCCTAAATTATTTCTTGTGTATGGTGTGGGGTAGTAGTTCAATGTCATCTTTTTGCATGTGGATATTCAACTGTTCTAGTACCATTTGATGACAGGGGACTCTTCCCCACTGAATTTTCTTGGGACTTTGATCAAGAAAGCTGAGTGATTTTAGAAAAGCATTTAGCATCCTGTTTGTCAAGTCACTGACCTATATCAAAGAGCAGATTATTAGAAAAAAAAAAGAGTGACATTAAAACCACAAAAACAGAATGAGATAGAGTGCATAAAATAAGGAATGAAATCAAGAAAATAAATAATATAACAGAAATAGTAACATACACAGTGGAATGCAGAAAAACTAATGGATGGCTAACCTCTTTTGGTATATATATATCTACCAAAAAAAAAAATATATATATATATGGAAAAAATTTTAAGGTAGACTTTGATAGATATGGAAGACAGGAATAAAAACACAATGTAAGAATTTTGGGTGGTTTTTCAACAAGAAATCAGAATAATTAGAAGAATGCTTAAAGATATAGTTGCAGAAAGAATCCCTAAGTAAAGAAAAGATGTTAGTATACAGATAAGAAATGCTTAGATCTTTCCTAGGAAAAAATCTGAAAGAAGTTTGCAGATAGACTTATTATGGAATGAAATGTATTAAAGAAAATTTCCTATATAAACATCATATAAAAAATGCTTTCCATGAAAAAGGCAATTAGACTTAAAGATGATCAAGACTGGTCTCTCCAAAATATGCTGCTTTGGCATAAAGATTATTTTGAGTCAAAAATAATCAAAAGACCCACTGGATTTAGGAAAAAGCTCTTTATCTTCCCCACAACTGCCTAAATGAATTTAGGTATAGGACCTGCTCTAGTAATAGAGTGGTCACCATAGATAACTACACTATGGTAAGAACCAGGTATGCTAGACAGGAAGGAACCTAGGTCAAAGCCCATTTGATCTTTGTCCCATTTTTTCTGAGGCCCAGAAAACATTTGTTTACCAAACATTTACTCTTTTTTTCCTTTTTCCTGAGGATTGCATTCCTTTTCTTTGAAGACCTGGATCCTCACTGTCTTCTCCTTAGTTCAGAATGATATACATACCTTATTTTGGCTGATTGTCTTCGGAATTTCCTATCTATGTGGGGTCTCAGTACATTTGCTATTAAATTTAATTTTCTCCTATTAATCTGTCTCATGTCAATTTGATTCCTAATTCAACTAGAAGGACCTTAAAGGGGACAGGGATTTTTGCTCCCCAAAAGACTGCTTCAGTTTCCTCTACTAAAGAACAAATGTCAGTAGAGAGCAGAAATATTTTAAGTTTCAAGTAAATAAAAAAAATTTTTTTTTTAAACTGAAGATTTTAAAACCTGGGCAAGTTGTTTTTCATTTGAAAGCAACTGAAAAAATATCTTGGAAATGCATAAGTTCAGAAAATACATCATCTATTCACCCTATTTGAGAAAATTAAGATTAAACTTCAGCAGCAAAATAATGAATCAAAATAAAGATCTCAAAATGGTGTATCACTGTCTGAGAAGGTGTGAAGGATCTTCCTATACTCATTTAGAGAAATATAAATTCCAGAGAAATATAAATTCCATTCAGGCAAATTAGGTTCTGCTAGAGGAAGTAGGTAGAGGTGGGAAAGCTTGAACCCATAATGCTTCATTCAGCTCTGTTTCTTCAGGTCCTTTTCCAATGAAATGTGTTGTTTCTTGAATTATAATTTATATTCCCTAAGTTAGGAGGTCTCAGGTGGTCAATTTATTGCTGATTTTTCTCCTATGCAGGTGGTAACTACTGAGAACTGTTGTTTCTTTATCCAGAACAAGTGACCAGAGTTTTTTCTGCAGACCTATCCCTTAGAGGGTAATTTGCTAATGGGGAAAGATACGGGAGAATAGGCTGAGTTCCCTTTGGATAAATCTTTTGGAGTCAGGGCCATTTAATAGTGTAAGTAGCACCTGGGTCTAAGCTCTGAGGTTGACTGAAGTTTCACTTAGATTTAATAGAATGTGAGCACAATGCACTGCTAGGTTTCTAAGTAGTCTAATGATCTCTAAGATTTCTGTTCTGATTCCTTCTAAATCTTACAGCAAAATCTTCACTTGAAAGTTCACTCCCATGTCAGATTCTGAAAGCAGTCTTCACTGAAGACTGTTAGGAGAAGCCCTAAATCAATTTAATGCAACACACTTATTTTTTTATTCTAAGCTAGGCACTGTGCAAGTCACTGATGACAAGATAAATAACCACAAATATAAATAAACCACAGGCATCTTTCTTGAAGTGGTTGAAGTCTAGTGCAGAGGTCTCTTAAATGCTAATATGCATAAGAACTGCCGGGGAGGCTGTTAAAATGCAGGACCTGGCCCCAGTCCCAGAGGTTCTGTTTCATTGATTCTTTTAGGTGATCTCTAGTGAGTGATCTCTCTTTGGGAACATTTGTCTAAGGGCCAAGCATCGATGGCTATTTCAATATAACGTCAAAGTGCTGCATTTGAATAATGGTGAATCATAGACTTTGGCACTAGAAGATACAGATTTGAATCCAGCACTACCATTCACTACTTGTGTGGCATTGGGTAAGTTATTTAATCATTTTATATCTCTATAAAATCATACCTTCTATGGTTGTTATGATTTTTAAAATAAATGAGGTAATTAAAATCTAAAGAAATAAACTAAAGCTTACTGCTTACTAATTTTCTTTTACTGTGAAGGTACTGTAACAAAATGCCTCATTATAATGTAGGACTTGGGAATCAGGATAGGCAAACGGGAAATGGAGAGAAGATCTAGAGCCTGTATAGATGCAGAAAGAGATGAACAGAGATATCTGCTGAAGAAGCTTGCTTTAAGTTTGCTCTATTACATGTAAGATAAGTTACTCACTAAAAATTCTTAACATTTACAGTACCAACCAGTGTTTTTGAAGTTGGACTTGTGTTTGCAGGAAATGCCAGAAAAAGGGCTAAGTCTGTTCTGGAAGTGTGCTGGATGCAAGGAAAGATACTACTCAGAGGGTACAGTCACACTTTTATTACATGTGTAAATGGCTAATAGGCTGGCATGTAATAAGCCTCCAATAAATAGTGGCTGTTATCAGTGCCCTGCTCTTCCTTGCTCCATCCTTACCCCTGATGTCTTCTTCTCACTCTATCCTTAAGTAGTATTCCACCTAAGTTTCAAGAAACCCTCTTACACTCTTTTCCCAGAACACTCCCCCTTTGCAACTCCTGACAGTAAACCTTAAGAATACCACTTCCTTCATCAGCTTCTCTTACAGGGATCTATTCATTCAACTGGTCATTCATTTAACAAGTACTCAGTAAGCAAATACCCTGGGCTGGGCACTGTACCAGGAACAGTCCCTGCTCTCATGGAGCTCATAATCTAGGGGAGGGGCAAACACCAAACAAATACACAAGAAAGTATCTAATTACAAAATAATAAGAGCTAAAAAGAAGTTCAGTGCTCTATGTGTATACAAGTACCTATTTCAGTATGGACAATAAGAAAGGCTCCCTGAAGAAAAAAATCTTTATTATATTTGTTGAGCACCTATTATGTCACAGGTAGTAGTATTCCTGCTATATGACATAATATATAAGTACACAAGTTAAATAAGACATGAAAGAGAATTAACATATATAGTACAGTATGATATCTGATATGTAAAAGATAAGCACAAGGGTATTTGAATAAGTGCTAGGAATCAGGGAAAATGTCCTAAAAGAATAATAATAAATTAAATAAATAGTAGCTATTATTCCTATGATGCCATGTGCTCTAAAAAGAGGCAGGTAGTGGGTTAAGTGGTGACCCTCCCCACCAAAGCCATGTCCACATCCTAATCCCCAGAACCTATGAATATTGCCTTATATGATATGAGTGCATATCACCTTATATACAAAAGCAATGATTAAGATTTCTAGAGGTAGAGTTTTCCTTGATTATCTGGGTAGGCAATAAATGAAAATACATACATTCTTATAAATATAAAGCAGAGAGTTTTAAGACTTAAAGGGAGGGGGTAATGTGATCACAGAGTAGAGCCATAAACCAAGGAACTCTGGAGCCAGAAGTGGAAGAGGCAAGCAAGAGATTCTTCCTTAAAGCCACAGGTGGGAGCACAGCTTTGCTGACACCTTGATTTTGGGCACTGGACTACAGAACTGTGAGAGTACATTTATTTATGTATTCATTTTTCAGTCACCCAATTTGGGATAATTTCTTTTAGCAGCCACAGGAAATTAATATAAAACTAAACCAATTTGTGGATGTAGGGAATTGCTTTCTGGAGCTAAAGGAAACTTTGAAGGGAGGAAATCTCAGTTACTATTACCATTTGTAAAATATCAAAAAACATAAACAATATGAAAAAAAAACCAACAACAGTAAAAAGGATGCCAGACATGAAACAGCATAATTTTTTTCTGGAACTCTGAACTGTAGTTGTGTGGAGAGGTAAGAGATGAAATCAGAGTATAGCTATCAGTTAGGTCTTTAAATGGCACAACTAAGGAGCCAAAATGTCTCTAGGCCCTTGGAACCAAAGAGTGGTTCTTAGAGCAGCAGCTGGAGTTGTAACATTATTATAGAGGTTTTTAGAAATGCAGACCTGGGGGCCACATTCCGAACCAAATGCTAATATAATTTGAAATTTTTTTTTTAAATTTTACTCATTTATTTGACAGAGAGAGATCACAAGTAGGCAGAGAGGCAGGCAGAGAGAGAGGAGGAAGCAAGCTCCCTGCCAAGCAGAGAGCCCAATGCGGGACTCAATCCCAGGACCCCGAGATCATGACCTGAGCCGAAGGCAGAGGCTTAACCCACTGAGCCACCCAGGTGCCCTAGAATCTGAATTTTAACAAGATTTCCGGGTCATTTGAATGCACTGTAACATTTAAGAAGCTTGCCTATAGGGCAATGCTACTGGGAGATTTTCAAAGATTTAAAGCAAATAACTGAGACAAGGTAACATTTGCATTTTAGGTTAACCAGCTGGTGGTATTATGAAGAACACATTTAACTGGGATAAAACCCAAGGCAGAGACAAATGACTGCAACAGTACTGGTAAGAGATTATGAAGTTTTGAATGAAGATGGTGGTAACAGAGATGGAAAAAAAAAAGATAATTTTAAAGAAATATTTAGACCCTAGTCTGATATGTAGTAAATCTATCCAAACCTAGGTTCTATAATGTGCCCCACTTCTCTGTGCTTCTATTTCTAACAGGATCTTAGAATGGGATTATTCCTGTCATAGTTTCTGTTGAAGCACCAAACAGATGACAGGATGCTCAACTGAGGGTGAGCCATTCTCCCTTCTATACAGAGGTTGACAAAAGAAATGCATTCTAGACATTTTACATGATTCACTGAGGCTTCAACCAGATCAAGGATATTAAAAAAAAAAAAAGTATGAGAGAAAGTAAAGGAATAGCTTCTTTAGAAAGCTGTCACTCTTTTGTGAGCACTGCCAAAAAAAAAAAAAAAAAAAATTCACAGGCCCCAAATGGAGTTATGTATGTTAAGGCTCCACACCAACTGCAGTTTCAATCCCCCCAGGAATGTGAACTTGAACAGTCAATGTGGAATTTCCCTGACAGCACTAGGAAATCTACTATAGACCCCTCCATGCCCCTTTGGAGGGCAACTTTGCCTAAAACAATGCATTCCTTGCCAATAATCTTTTTTCGCTCCCTCTCCGCCTTTAAAAACCTTTCTACACCTGGAGGGAGTTCTTTTCTGTTTGCTAGATGGGATGCTCCTTGATCCATGAGTCATTAAAAAAAATCTGATCTTTTAAGTTACTCAGTTGAATGTTTAACAGTACCAATCCTCTGAGGGGAAGAGGCATAGGTGTGTAGGACCTTCTAACTTCAAGACTAGCGAGGAGTACTGCCAGGGGACTATGGGAGAGCTTTGAAATGTATTTTCTGC